>QKMX01361614.1:8403-20038 GCA_003401595.1 Venustaconcha ellipsiformis | reverse complement strand
TGATCCGTAACGGACAGCGCTTTAAACCACTCGGGGCCCCAAATGTAAAAAGTATTTCCTTCTTAAAGCAGACCTCAGGCCTAGTTAGAGTCATTGCAACTCAAACAGTTTTGGAGACATGGGGGTTTGACTTGCATTCATCTCGTACACATCAGTTTGGGAGTTAGCATTTTGATTTGCGAGTCCAACCTCAAACTGCACAGACCCAGACCTGCTGGTGCATAAGGTGCTGGAGCAATAAAAAAAACCAATAAGATATACCATGATCTGCAGGTGCAATATACTATGGCAGATCAGAATTTTTGTTGTTTGCAGTCTGAGTAGACTTACATGTGAGTATATATGGTAATACCAATTATACCATGCACTTTTAATACTGCAAGCAAGTTTCTACTGTTTCAAATGGTTTTAGGTTCAACAGGGCCTGAAACGTCCCACACTGAGACTTTGATTTTTGAATATCATGATCAGTACTTAAGTTGATAGTCATGTTACTACCATTAATATTACATAAGGTGACCTTACATGCTGTTGATCTAATATCTTTCGACATACAGAACACATAGCTCTCTGTTTATTGCTTGGCCTTACCCATATATACAGCATGCTTATGGCATCATATTTTGAAAACATACATTCCAACACAGCGCACCTGATGGACTTTTTATAGACCATAACACACCAGGCAACACAACAAAATGCAGGTTTTTGACTTGACCCAAAACAAGTTGAACAAAAATGGTATTCACTAAGTCTTTTGGTTTGTTTTAGCAACAGTCACACTAAAAAGACAGGCTTTTGTAACAATACAAGGAGTGGTGATGGCTCAGTCTTAAGATACTAAATCTATAACCAGAAAAGTGTGGGTTACATTCCCTACATTGGATCAGCATGGTATAACTTTCCAAATGTTGATGTATCAAAACACTAAACAACCATAAAAAGACAACTCTTCCTTTTTAAAAAAATCTTAGCTATGAAATACAGAAATCAAATTCTAATTAATTATTCTTAACATCAAAGGGAGTCAATATTTTCTAATTAATCAAAGAAATTTTAGGAAAAAATTAGACCACACAACTGACCTGTAAAAAAATGTAATACAATGGAATTTTTCACCAGAATTTTAAGTCATTTAGATTTGTATGTATCATAACAACATTTAGACATTTTTAAAACCCTTGTTGATTAAATTTCTTATCTCCCAAGCTATTTAAAATCTATGACCTAGCTGAAAAGTATCACATGCATTGGATCATTATGATTTCAACAGTAAGTACTTTGTCATAGACAAGTAATATTTTCACATATTACAGCAAAATTTTCACAGTTCATGGGATGTAAATCTATCACGTAGAATATTTACCTTTCCTTTGTGACATACAGACGGATTCCTGAGTAGTCGGGTTGTGCATTTTCTATAATAAAGGAAACAAAAATATTTCACTCATACCCATGTATCAGAAAGTCTTTGACAGACACCTACATTTGAAGTAGTAGTGGTAGTTGCAGTAATAGCAGTAGTCTGAAGCATAGTAACTAGTTAATTCTCTCATCTACACAATACAAAGGAAATGACGAGTGAGAAGGGATGTAGGTCACTCCTAAATCTTTAAAACACGCTATTTTGGTCTTGAAAATATTTCCTGTGGTACAAATATTCAGCTATATGTGCATATGGCTAGATATGGCACTGGTGATAGTATAAATATAAATAGTAGCAGTGGTACCAACATAAACAGTAGCAGAAGTAGAAATACATGTAGCAATAGTACGAGTGGTAGAAGTAGTAGTAGTGATGGTGGTGGTAGTAGAACTAGTAGCAGTAGTGGTAGTAGCAGTATTAGTATTAGCATCAGCAGCAATGGTAGTAGTAAAGAAAAAGTAGCTATGGAAGTATAACAGAACATAAATGTGAACATTTAATTTTTCTCCTATTTGATTATTTTCCTTATTAATACAAAGACAGTGTTTTATAAATATCAAATGACAATGTCTGGTTTATCATTCTCTTGAGCCAAGAGTACTCTTGTAAACATACCTTTAGTGCTACTACTGTTTGTGGAAACAGATGTAATAAGTGCCAGAAATACAATATTGAGTCTTTAGAACAAAGAAATTGACAAAGTATACCACTGTCCAATAAATACAAAAGACTATATACCGAGTTTGTTCTCAGTCAGCAAAATGAACAAAATTAATATGGCATAAGAATGTGTTGAGGCTACCAGCACATGCTTATTGATATGCTAAATCGAATAAGATTTTCCATGACTTGGAACAAAACATCATTGCAACTTTGAATTTATCACATATTCCCTCTTTACTGGTGCCTGATTATTTTCCACTATACAACATAAATGAAATTAAATACCAGATTTGGGATTTATAATAATTTAATTTGGTGCATCAAAGAATATCAACGGGTAGATGTAAGTGGAAACTCCATGAACAGTTCCCCTCTGGGTATGCAATAGAGAAATATAGATTGACTATCTGTATCAAATACCAGACCAACCAAGTAAAATGAATATAAAGACGTAATTATGACATGCACATGATCATGTTCAAGGAGTTAAAACAAAGAATTTTCTTAATATGACTTCTCCATAAAAGCTCTAAGATTTGAATTATTTTAGCTTCTTCTCTACAGATTTGTTATCCAAAGATGGCAGCAATGATTGCAAAATAGTTCACTGCTCAACAAAACATTTAACAAATAGGGCCAATTCAGCCCATTATTGTGCTAATATTCTTAAGGATGAAAACATGGGTAACAGGTTGCATATCTAAATGATGGGTAACAAGCTGCTCATCTGAATCATGGGTAACAGAAAGAATGACTAAAGCACTGAAAATCAATTGCATGTTTAAAACATTTATAACAGGATATATATCTAAACATGATTAACAGGTTGCTAGAAATGTGTTTGTGGAACACCAATGCCCTATCATCACTGTTTAAGAGCAAAACTTAACTATACTAATAGGTATGTCTTGTTAAAAAAAGCCATAAAAACGATTTCCCGATATGTTTTTGGACATCTTGCTAAATAATATATTTTTTTAATTATAAAGTCACAGACTAATTGAAAAGACAATTTACAACATAGTTGGTTTTCTACAGAAGTTTATGACATTAATTTTTTATCAAATAGTAATGTATTCTCTTACCTTCAAATTTATGTACATAGTGGATTTGTACAACAATATAGGAGATACCAGCTTCTTTACCTATGTGCAGTCCAACATCTGAAAAAGGGGAGAAAAACTAACAAAAACTTTACAAGTGCAAATGTTTACATGTGGGACATACAATTGCAGCCAGAAGAATACCACTGGATAATACTTCTTGTCTTTAACTTTCCTAGAGCTGTATTTGACAAAAATAAAATAGAGGCATATCCAATTCTGAAAAGCAACATACATTACTATTTAATCTCTCAGGTCAACACTCTTTACATCAACCTCAGTGTTAAAGTTGGCAGAACAGTCACTTTCCTATGATCCTCTTATAAGTCAGTGAGTGCATTTTTACAAGAAATCTACCAGAAAAAATGGTCACAACAAAAATATTAAAGATGTCTTTTTTTTTTCTATAAGATTAATATTACCATATATACTGACTGGCAAACTGAGATTGCTTGCAATATTTTCAAGCTGATTAGGAACGAGAGACAAGGTTTCAGAAATTCCTATAATCAATTACCAACTTCACTGAGATACAAAAAAAATTACAATGTTTTGTGAATAGGTGAGATCAGATCCCAAACCACAAACATTCACTACAAGTTTGGGGGCAGATTTGATTCTGTAATTGAATGGTGTCTTTGATGTAATGCTGATAATGAAATATTAATGATTATCCCAACCCTCTGGCTTAAATAATGAGAAACTTACCCTTGGGCATTTTAAGTGGGGGTGCATTCTTTGCCCAAGCAAATATGATCTGGTCTCTTCCAGAACACACAGCTCCACATTTCCTGATGAAAAAAAAATAATTAAATTTTGATGTTTGCCTGCAGAAATTGTGAGTGCCATTTTATTATCTCAAAGTTATTTGCCAAGCCTGAGATTCCTCTATTTTCATGACGCATATCTTGTGAGACTCCAGAGTATGCAAAGTATATAATTCACTTGATGTTGGTGCTAATACGCATATATCTTCTTCCTGGCCTTTCTTTTATTGAAAACCCTATGTTGGTATGACAATTCATTGAAGAGAAGATGTTAGAAAATAAATTTCAACTAGATGTCTCATTCATGACTAATTGTACAAATTACAAAAAGGAATCATTACAAAATTGCCAAATATTGTAAGACAGATTGATGGAACATTTAATTTAAGCATATTGTAAGACAGATTGATGGAACATTTAATTTATGCCTATTCCATGAAGAAGCCACACAGTTTGAGCTGCATGTGTCCCATACATCATGAATTTTGTTGTTACTTACATATTGTTTCTGCAAAGATTTCTGTATTATGTCTTTTTGATGGAAATAAAGAAAGCAGACAGCTGGATAGATAATAAGACTGCCAAGTAATTTACCAGAATGTTTCAAAGCTGGCAGGTTCCTCACAGCCAAAAAGTATGATGTGGTGGGCAGTCCCTCCATCTGCCAATGCTTCATATTGAACTGTGAAGGGAAAAGAAACAGGGTTTGTAAAATGCAAAAACCTTCAAAAAATGCATTGCCTATGTATATTTACAATTTAGTTACTTTTTGGGGAGAAAAAAAAGGTTATTTGTATTATTTCTCATCTTCATCATAGGATTAGATACAAATTTGTAACTATACAGTGATTGATACTTCATTGACTCTGCATTACAAACAAGTACACACATACACACATTTGCAAAAACAGGAACATTATATTTTTCCTTTGACAGTTAAGGAATCTTACTGTTTAGCATTTTTGTCATTTTAACATGAGCGATACAAAGGTTGTACAATTCGCATTTTAGTGATCCTCATAACTGGCCTAATTGGAACTGGTTACTGCATGAAATGATAGAGAATATGTCAAATTAATTAAAGGTGAAACATTTATCTAAACTTCTGGCAAAATCAATCAAAAAATATCTCTGTCAGCAAGTGCAACAGGTACATTTCTCTTGATTTTAGAGACTGGAATCTTTGATTATGCTGTAATACTTGCCAGTTTATGCTCTATGTATAAGATGTATTTTCAACTGCAATTAACTTGTTATAGTTCCATGAATGTATTACAGATAACCAGTTAAGGAATTTACTGTTTCAGCCATGCAGAGGGAAGCCTTTAGAGACAATTTCAACTTGACAGTAGCATTCTTTGATAATTTGGACAATGTTCAGTTACATCTAAGTGCATGTGATATAATTGATTATCATTTATCGTGCCTTAAAATATGAAGTTGTAGGCATAAAGTAGTGCAACCAGTCTAACTAAATTATCAATCTGTGTCAGTCAAATGCTTTAACCTATATTCAATATCATAATCCCACACCCACTTTCCTTACATATAGAATATTGGCTAGCCATTACTAAACGAAGGACAGCTTCCTTTCCCCAGATCATACCATAATTAAATGGTGTTAAAACAGCAGGAATATGAATCAGTTACCCAGATTTGTCACAATGCTGACCCATTTATCCAGATTTGTCAAAACTTCCCAGAAACTTGACCTGATAGTGATATGTTTTTCAAATTCTCACATACAACTTCCAGCTAAATAGAAACCTGATACTGGTAACTGCTGTTTTTCCTGTCCATTCAAACTTGTATATTTTAATTTTTTTCACACTAAAATTGATATGGATAGAACATTAAATACCAGACGAACCATACAAGTTTAAATGGATATGTAACAAATTATGACATTGTACCATACAGAATTAACATAAATAGCAGTGGGGTATCAAAAATCTGTACCATTGGTACCATATAGTTTAGTTTGTAACTAAATAGTCAAACTTAAGCACACATATTCTAAGCATGATATAATATTAGTTCTCCTCTCTTAGGCAATTTGATCTTAAACGACTAACTCGCTTTCATTCTGATCCAATATTTACAATGCTCATACAAAACAAAACAAAATTTTATGTCACTTTTATTTTTTTCTTAAAAATACAATGTTCCCTATATAGGAAGTTTTCTTCTGAAGAGAGTGAAGCATTTAAAGGAACCATAGCATGATATTAGGCAGATATTTTGACAAATGGTTTTAAATTATGTTACAAATGGATTCTATTTTTTCATACCTATATAATTTTCATCTTCAACAGGGTAGGACGTGCAGAAGTAGGCATCATCCTGAAATAAGGAAGCAATGAAATATAGCATATTACATTACAAGCTTTCAAGTTCTGACTACTTTGATTTATTTTAGAATAATATTCATTTCCCATTGCTTCCAAAAGACTCCATCTGGCAATGGTTACTAAACCTCTTCCAGTATGATGAATGTACATGTTACAACCACGGCACATATATAGTTTTTGACACAATGTCATGGTTTGAAATGCAGACATTGATAAATTTACACAAAAAGTGTAAAGACCAAACACTGATGTACTTAATAGAATACCCTCTTTTCTAAAAAGGGGCAACTGTTGTCCTATAGGGTTTTCTGGTAGGGAGAGAAAGTGATAATGTATCGATTTTAACCCAAACAAGAAGGCCAGGGAGTGCATGTAGCAACCAGAACCATAAAATTTCTATAAAATATGTGACTTTGATCTCATGGTCAAAAGGCTGAGAATGCAATTTTAGCATCAAAATGATTTATTCAATGTATGAACAAAATCTATCAAGGGTTTATGAATTGTGAGGAAATAGAACATAACCAAAACCTTAATGCAACTTTTTTCTACAACTTTTACCTTGACCTCAAGGTCAAAGGTGCAAGAACTGATGTAACAGATTTATTTATTAATTCAAATCTTCTGTTACCATTTGTCTATGGGATTTTTGTAAGGTGTTCATGGTCTTTACACTTGGATGCTTGAATGTTCCAATTCCTGGAAAATGAAGCATTTCTTTTAACTAAATAAATTACAGACTGTAACTCTAATTCATTTATAAAGAATTCAACAGATATTATTTGTGTGGTGTTAAATGATTGTCAAGGTCAAGTTTCATCCGTTCACAAAACCATGAAAAAAAAGACTGATGTGTTACTTCTACTCTTCTAGTTTATCTGTAATAAATGAGTCGGAATAGGATCAAACAAACATATAGTTTCAGAATTTCTTTCATAACATGGATTAATTAACAGTGCTCTGAGCAGCCTGGGTTACATTGTCCAAGTAATGCATGTATTTTGTCATCATGTGATAGTCACATGAGAAATCCACAATCACTCAAGAAAAATGACCAAAACAACAATTTTGAATGAGTGAAGTCAAATCTGATATGTTCCTAAATATTGATGAGACAGCTGGTTATCCACAAATGAATCCAGTAATTAAAAATGGTGACAGCAGGTAAGGTTTGATCTAGAAATATTGTGTACAGATTGTTGAATGGTCCCTAATCACAACCCAGGAACCACAAGAAATACTGGAAAATGTTAAAAATGATAGATACATGTACAGTCATATACTGTGTTTATTGTTGTTATGGGTTTAATGCCATTTTTCAGCACACGAGGCTACTGTTTAATTGTTGAGATCAGACCCCACACAACTTATCAATACCAATACTGGCCTGGGTGTGGGTGGGGGTGGTTAATTTTACAACATTAATATCTTCGGTCATAAGCTAATGCAACAACTTACACAAGCCACTGAAATGTGAAATGTAGGTTAGTGACCTGGTGTTGTTTGGGCATGGTACTAAGAGAGATACATACATTCATCAAGTTTGTGGATAATAGCCAAATCAGAGCTTGAGAGAAAAACTATTTAAAAAATCCCACAAAAAGCATAACAGTGAGCATGAAATATGGATTAGCGATCAACTTTTGTGATGATGCTGTAGTAATTATCAAAACATATCTCATCAAGTTTCATGACTCAAGGTATAACATTATGTATACAAGGTTGCAACAAATATACTTGTATGTATAATATTGTGTGCAAAATACCAGTGTTAAACATAAAACTTCAACAGCAATGTTCAAACAACATATCTACATATTTAACTCCCTCCCTATGGTGTGTGTACTATGAAAATCCACTCCAAACTGTTGCCTAAGACACAGTGAGGCTGCTTATCCGTGTATGCCTGTTTAAGTTGAGGATGCAGAGGCCAACAATGGGTATAATACAACTGTTCTCCTCTATTACTATATGTAGAGGTGAGCAAAAAAAGAGTGGACGCATTATCCTCTATAATAATTATGGTCAGTCAAATGAACAAACCATATCCGGTAGAGAAATATTTTTTATCATAAAATGAGGGATGAAGGAAGGAGCTTACAAGTAGAGAGGTGATGACTTAATGAAATGGAACACATTATCCTTCAACCTGTAATCACACAGTATGAACTTGAACAGCATATTAGGCATTTATCAAATATCAGAAGCCACAAAGTGACCAACTTATAAATTTCAGTGGTCCTTTCAAATTTTTGTTTTCAAGCCCCATTAATCTGGTTTACAAACAGCACTAATCTATTGAGCTGAAATTCCTGAAGATGACAAGTGAAGGTATAGTTAAAGCAAATTAAAGAGTGATTATAGAGGCAAAATTTTAATAGAACACCTACACTTGTCTGACAGATCAGTCATCATCTGGTTCAAGGTCAAGCCAGCCATTAAACTCTAATCAATCTTTGTACAAATCACCTGGCATTAAAATTTGCAGATAAAGGGACCTGAAATCCAATTTTTTCTTCATACATTTCACAGTATAGGGTCTTGAATGAATGATTGACAACAATTTTACTACTAAAATAATTTCCCATATCTGTCTCCATGTACACACTTTTACAGGTAGACACTGTACTATTAAATGACTCAAGTTTACAGCAAGCTAAAAAACTAGTCATATGTAATGATAGCAACTTAATCTAGGAACTGGCAATCTCTCATTGAAAACAAGGGATTATGCTGTGAATTAAACTGTATCTACCAAGTGTTTTTAGCATAAATATATGGTAAATACCTGTAATTAAAAAATATGTCATTTTCAAGTTACTGTGTGAAGATTTTAATAGTCAGCAGAAGGAGACAATAATTGACAAATTTCACACCAATTCTGAATTTGCAGTTTCAAATGTAAACTATTTAATTCACAACTTGAAGGGCTGTGTTCACACTTGTAACCACCAAAATCTCCAATGGGAATTGACTGACATAGGCAGTAATTTTTGTGCTCAGTAAGCCTTCCCATGGTAACTAAGAGATTTTTAAATGTTTTTATTGAATCCCCAAATTTCAAATAAAATGTTGGAGGTAACAATAATTCATTATTATCATACAAAAGGTACAAAAATAAACTGTAATTAGGATTTATATGCCAATATGTGCCATGATCCAATTTCAACATTCATCAGCATAACTTATAATAAAATAATTCAGTCATTTGAAATGTATAAGCTAATTCAATTACAAAACAAAACCTTACTTGACTTGCCTCAGGGAGTATGATTTAAAAAGGCAAATGATTACTTTATTACAGTTAAATGTACCTTTGTTTTAATCTGAAGGTGACTCTGTTGAAAAGACCATGGGAAAATCCATAGATGTGTTGTTGACAAGAAGTATTAATTAACTATGTTCAAAAAAAAAGTTGGTTGGTTAGTTTAAACAACACTTTTAATTTTTTGGCTTTATCAAGCAAAGGAAATGGGAGTTAAGTGCTCTATCTAAGGACACAACAAATTAGATGACCATGCTGACCTGGGTAGGTATTGAACCCACAACTCATAGATTACTAGTCCAATGTTTTACCAACTAAGCTACAACTGGTCCCTTCACATAAAAGAATCTGATAAATGGGCATCTATTACAGTATGAAAACAAGTCAAGAAGGATGCACAGAATAAAAGAAATTCTTGAACAAAAAGAACTTGCTATTATCATTTTATTCTATACCTGGGTGATGATTTTATAAAACAAGAATTAGTTGCCCAAAAGTTAAACATTTTATCAAAGCTAAAACCTGAAAATGCTGCTATATATATGTTATGAAAACTATTTTTCCAACATCTCAAATTTACAACGTACAAGACAAAAATTCCCAATTCAATGGCCCTACATGTCAGAAAATTCCTGAAGATTATTTTAACCCTTACATATTTATCTGGAGAGCTAAAGCTCTAAATCACATTGTTTTTCATTTAGCGAGTTAATGATCATGATTTAGGATACCAAACCATTAAATAAAACCATTAAAGCACCAAAGTATCACTGGCCTGCACTTCTTGTCAAAGGCATTTTTATTTCTACCATGTAACTGGTCCAATCACTATGACCATGCTAGGTGGCAATTCAGGTTAAATAGTTTCACCAGTGCCTGTAATTTTGCATTAATACACGAGAAAGTGATGTGGACATAGTCTTTTCTCGAGCTAACTTCTTTACTCCCATTCTACTATTGGAGTGCTGACACTCCTCATACCATATGTACTCGCTTATAAAACGAGTTCAACTGCAAACTGCAAAGACTCAGATCTGCTGACATATAATGAACTGGTAGGTCTGGGTCTGTGCAGTCTGTTAGGAGTAATCGGTAGAACAGACAACATAGACCCTGATCTGCTAGAGCATTAAGCTATGGTGAATCAGGATCTTTGTTTGCAATTTGAACTGACTTATAAGCAAGTACATACGATAGTTCATTCACTTTCAGAATACATCACTACCATAATGCTGTTGGACTTTGGGTTATAAATCTTGATACATTGTCTCCATGAATGAGTACATGAGTATTATGTTGACTGGATCCTACCTTTCATCTCTTGTCATGCCTTGAAATGCAATAAAACCAAGGGCAAAAGAACCAGACTGTACATGGTAACCTGGATGCATTTCATTAGTGACACAACTCTTAGATTATATCTGACGCATACTTCCGTGTACTATTGTCAGCCCTGTACTCCAACACCGTATTGAGGAATTTCTGACTCGTTCCTCATATGTATTTGAAGAAATCATCCGATTTAGCACTAAAACTATTGTACAGAAAAATCACAGCAAATGCAGTCTCAAAGCATTGTCTTCTCCAGGTAAAGCTCTTATTGTACCGGAGGAGTTAACCTACCACGAGGAGTATGATCAGTGCCATCATATTCCAATTACATTATCAACTTTTTTGTTTGTTCAAAGAGTAACGTAAAAGTTTTCAACTTAGTTTTTTCATACTTCTGTTCAACTTTAGTTTCAATTGAATGATTGTTTATGTCTGCAGTTATGTTTCAATCGATGAGATTTCTGCCAAAATTATTTAAATGAAGCTTGAAAATGTAAACAAAATTCAATTCAAAAATAAATTATTAACTCTGGATGTTCAAAAGATTATAGTTAGTAAAGAAAAATAAGTTTATTTCATATTGTAAAAATAGGGTAGCATGGGCCTATACCAGAATGTCACCCATAACTAATAGTAACCTACTTATGTCTTGTACATAAATAAATCCAAATAATAGGGCATAACTGACTAGCATTTTTCTACCGATTTCTGATTCCAGATTTTGGGCA
>QKMX01361613.1:14444-25320 GCA_003401595.1 Venustaconcha ellipsiformis | reverse complement strand
ATATATATAAGTTTATAAGGCATTGTTAAATTGTTAAATTTATATTAAGAACTAGTAAATCATAGGAATCCTGTTATTATATTCAACAACCAGCCAATAAAATATTGTTTTTCAAGCAAGTGTGTGTGTGTGTGTGCATGTGTGTGTGTGTGTGTACAAAAATCCCATGAAAATTTTATCAGCATCAACCAAATGCTGATATTTTGCAATTAAATCCATCCAATTCACCATTTTGTTACATGATATTTGTAATCAATAAACCTACTTTCCTCTGCTGTCAAGAAAATGATCACACTAAGAGTAAAATATCAGACTGTTAAGAAAATTCTTATGCTAAGAAAAAATTAAAATTACATTCTTCAATTTTCTTATCTGAGACCACACCTCTGCGAACATTTTACTTTAAAACATAAAACATTTTTGTATGAAAAATTTAGTTACAAAAAATATTTTTTATGGACTATGTATGAAAAATAAAAGAGTATCAAAATTATATAAAATATGGTAAATTGTATGATAATATGATTCTTTAAATGATGTTTACTTTACCTCATTTTATATCTGCTGACCTTTTCTTAAGGCTATGATATACGGGGAAAGTTAGATTAATGAAGAAAGTTTGTAAAATTATGTGGCACTACAGAAGCATCATGGACTAGTGGCTAATATAGCAGACTTAGAAACAGAAATTGTTAGTTAGATTATTTTGAAAAGTCACCTCTAAAATCATTATGCATCTTTACCTATGGATGCCTGAGAACGCAATTTATTGATTTAATAAAATGAAGATGCAAACCGGTAGTCTTAAAATCCCAAATTAGACCACTGTACAAGTGTTAGGAAACAAATAATTCAAAATCAAAAGCATGGGTTATCTTACATGTAAAAACTGCAAGGACTAAAATCCTAAAAATAGACATATTGTGACATATGATACCATAAATCTTTATTTTTCTGTGTACTAGTTATTTTCACAAAAGTTGTAAGGAATCACAGCAGTGAAATTAAACTGCTGTAAATGCACATTTTAAGAAAATGAAGCAAATGAATAGTGACAGAACTGTGAAATCAAATGATTGAAAAACTGATATCTGAAACAAGGCATTTAGAAGCCATGAATAAATGTAACATGATCAACACTGTGTTATCTGACTTTAATGCTTCAATATCAGTCAAACTGAAGTATAGTTCACAAGATTTTTCATTTCTCCATTCTTCATATGTGATATGGAAAGAGTGTGGAAAGGATTTTATAAAAGTCACTCTACCATCTCTCCACATGTTTCATGTGAAGAATAGCTCTACACACCAGACTTTCTTGTGAAGTCACATTTGCCAGTCACCATAGAGTTAAGGTAGTGTTGATAAAATGAATAATGCTATTGATGACCCTAGCAAGCATGTGCTAAAACATTTCATCAAGAAACACAGAGAGAGAGAGAGAGAGAGAGAAAAAGATAGAGAGAGGAACACCGACTTTTCTGTCATTGCCATGATTAAATAATGGACAAAGCACTTTACTTTTCCTTATCAAATTTCAGATAATAACATGATGCCAGTGCATAAATGTTATTAAAACTATATATTGCAGGAAGCATTAAAATAACAGCTTTGGGTTCTGTTAAAAATCCTAAATTAATCATGAGTAATTTCTTTATCACCAAATAAAATGAATATTAATTGCAATTCTTTGATTGTTAACATGACTGATACAATTAGAATCAAAGTTGCTAAAAATCTGTATATGCAAATGTTGAAAAAAATTACTAGTCTTTGAAAAAGCTTGAATGTGTTAAATGCATAACAATGTATACTAGTAGTATTTTGGTAATGACTCTATTAACTGAATAAAGGGGATGTTAGGATGTGAGCCAAAAAAGCTGCAGGTCACCATGATACAGCAAAAAGTAAATATTCCTTATTTTAAATTAACTTTGACTGGAAAAAATGACAAAAAATTAGGAATAATGGTTAAAGGCTACACAAAAATGCCTGCACTGTTTCAACCTCACAAAAACAAATATCATGAACTAGCAATTTCATTATCAGCAAAGCACAGGGTTTCCATAATTTTTAAACAAAAATTTAAATGCCTTTTCTACACTTTTCCATTATGCAATCAATACTTTCAAGGTGTTTACTTTGAAAATGTGCATTTTTCAAATCAATAACTGTTTCTATTTTAAGACTCTAAATTAGACAAATTAACATGCACTAAATGACAGGATGTAACAGTAGGAATAAATATAACTAATGGCATTAATATAAATTTGCATGTCACTCATTTCAATTTACAGAATAAATATGCTAACTTCACTCTATTTATATTAAAAAGATTTTTTTTAGAAAAGGTTTGTTGTAAGGTTTGACAACAAAAACCCATGCAAATTATTTGCCTTCATATAAAAAGGATTTCTTTTTAAAAATTCACTTACAATGGGTTGGTGTGTTATGTATATACTTTAAATGTAATCAGACTATGGACTGGATAAGAGCATGGGATCTGCACTGATAATTGCTCAAGAAGTCATCACATCTGCTGTATTTATCAAGATCTGATAGTAAAATTCACCACAGTGATAGATGGGGGTGAGAGCAATGGATAAGGTTACTAATAATGATATTGTTTTACAATGTGTTCCCTGTGTGGACTATCTAGTAATAGGCCAAGATATATCACAATATATGTCTGTTAACTTTACATTTGAAATAGAGAAAATGGAAAGAAGCTTTAGTATTAATTTTCTTGAGGTTTTTTTCTTCAGAAGTCATTTTTATGTTTTTTTTTTTAATAACTGTTGGAAAATCTGTTTGGTGGCTTTTGAGAAGTTACATAAAAAATCTTTTTATGGCAAATCAACATCATTTGTATACAATGTTAAAAGCCTCTATGCCTAGACGCTTTCTGTCCAAATCAATTGTATTCTGTCCTGAGGTTTTTTTAAGTATTGTATATTTTAGTTATGGTGGTCCAGGATTACTGCAGACTTAACAAAACCAAATTCCATGACTTTTCCAAAACTTTTCCAAAGCCATTTCACATAACTCAAGGACCAAAAATCTATGAAGTGAAATCATAATTGTGTCATGTTTGAAACAAGTTTTTTTCAACTGTTGCTTGGCACTCCATGAAATTACCAGTTATCAATTTTTTAAACTCTATTTTCATCAATTACATGACATTTTCAACACTTTGCAAATTTTTTTAGAAATTCTGTGACTTTCCAAGGTCCTTCCAATTTAATTTTTAAATTCCAAAACTTTTCCAGGAATCCAGGACCAATGGGAATCCTGTAGGTCATATCTAATGGAGGATCAGCATAATTCATACAGTTTTAAGTTAAAGGCCTCCAAGCCAAGAGGATTTATGTCAGATCTGGTCAAATTATGTTAAGCAAGCTTTTGAAAAAGAAGTCATTTAAAGGTTTTTCTATTTATATCCTGCATTTGATGGTGCATCAGGAAAAATTGTTAAAATTATGAAAGACCTCTACGCCAATATGCTTTCTGCTAAGTTTGGTTGAAACTGGTCCAACTGTTTTTCAGAAGTTTAAAATAGCTAATTGGTGATAAATGCCAGATGACATAAAACAGATGACCCGTGCTGGATGCAAGGTCGAAAGCTCACCTGGCCTAAATGCCTAATATCATATTCCATTAAAAGAAAACATTTAACAAAAATCAACACTGGTGGTCAAGGAGATGGCTTGATTTAGCAGAAAGACATTTCAGTAATGCATTAGTCAGTTTGATGAGAGATTAACAACAGGTCTGTGTTCTGTGTTAGTCAGCTTCTGTTCAGTGTTCACCTCTGATCCATCCATACTGTGTTCACTGGTGGATACAGTTTCTGCATTTCCTTGGAGCTCTTCCACAGGGCGTTCTAATTCCTGCTCAATCTGGAACATTGTCAACACATGAAAATGCTAAAGCAAAACTGCACAGCAAAACAGTGGCCAACTAAACATAGATGAAGCTACCTGTGTATCCCAATATACCAACACTTGGATACTTATAAAAAAAAACATGTTCAGAAACACTTGGTACTTATTAAAAATATATGTTCAGCTTTACACCTCTCCCTCATTTACAATGTGTTAGTTGGAAACCATACCTGCTTTACATGTTACATACTGAACCAAGATTTAGCAAGAACTGCCAAGAATTTTGATGAATGCATGTATGTGTGGTTAAAATAAACAAAATGAGGGCGAACTGTCAAGTAATAATAAAGTTTATGTTAATTAAATATTGTTTTTCGCTTCATGGTATTTTTGTTTTTTTATCAATATTAACATTCTAAAAAGAATAAAGATACAATACTAAGCTTCCTGTTGTTTTCTTGCAACCAATATTTCCATGCATTTGATAAACCAATTCAAACCATATTGCCATATTTTTGATTAAGACTAATACTGCCATGCATTTGATAGACCCAATCAACCCATACTGCCATACACTGGACTGACCAAAAATCAACCCATACTGCCATACACTGGACTGACCAAAAATCAACCCATTTTGCCATACATAGGACGGACCAAAAATCAACCCATTTTGCCATACATTGGACTGACTAAAAATCAACCCATATTGCCATACATAGGACTGACTAAAAATCAACCCATATTGCCTTACATTGTACTGACCAAAAATCAACCCATATTGCCATACAATGGACTGATCAAAAATCAACAAATATTACCATACATTGAATAGACCAATGCAACCCAGATTGCAATATATTTTGATAGACAAAAGCAACCTATATTGTCTTAAATTTGATAGTCCAAATCAACCCATAGTGCCATACATTTGATACTCATACTGCCATGCATCTGATTGACCAAGAAATGAAATCAACCCATACTGTCATACATTGGGGAGACCAAATCAACCCATACTGTCATGCATTGGGGAGATCAAATCAACCCATACTGTCATGTATTGGGGAGATCAAATCAACATATACTGTCATGCATTGGATAGACCAAATCAACCATATTACCATACACTGAACAGACCAATTCAACCCATACTGCCATACAGTTGAATCATAAACTAATGCACTTGACAGACCAATTCTACCCATACTGCCATCATTTGAGAGACTAATTCAACCCAGATTGTCATGAATTGGACAGATAAATTCAACTCATATTGCCATCATTTGATAGACCAATTTATCTTGTATTGCCATGCACTGGATAGCCCAATTCAACCCATATTGCCATGCATTTGATAGACCAATTCAACCCACATTGCATATATCTGACAGACCAATTCAACCCATATCACCATGCACTGGATAGACCAATTCAACCCATATTAACACTCATATGATAGCCCTATTCAAGTATAATGGAGTCCATACTGGTATTGCATTGTATCTTAAATCACATTATAATAAAGGGTAATATTACAAAGGAAAGCTTTAGTTACATATCAGATTAATTCCTATGATGCAAAGATTCTGTGTTTGTGTTTTTTTAGAGCAATATTAAAATTTGCACCCAGACCTATTTTTATTGGACATTATAGTATAAGTATCCATTGACTAAAATATTTTATCAGACTCTTACATTTTATGAAATAAATCAAATATTTTCAGCACTAAAACCAATTTCTATTGTAAAGTATACTTCATGATCTGTTTATCTGATAAATCATCTAATTAACAAAATTAACTAAGTGTTGAATAAACTTAAAATAAATTTTATGAATTACATATTAATATTTACATATACTGTAGTCTCAATTTCTACTGAACAGAATTTCTTTCCCCTCAAACCTGCAACTGCAATGTCTTGTGGCAAACGAAGCAAAACAACTGAAAGGGATCAATGTAGCAAATTCTCTCACTTTTACCACCCTTACACCACCTGTCACTCCCACCCTCCATATAGTGACCAAGGTTATGTAATGCAAAGTCTGTCACATACAGGTTGTGTCTTCCAGCTATGGCTACATATAATGTATTATATATAAAAGAAATATTTGCAAATGTCATTATAAATTTATAAATGTGACCTTTGACCCTCTATTAGAAACCTGGTATGTGGGAGTCAAAATTGAAACTAATAATGTTACCCTTCTTTGCAAATGGTCACCTCAGGAGCAAATAACTACAAAGTAAAGCAAATTTCCACACAACAGTTTAGAAGAAGAAGTGTTAAAAGATGGACAGAATGACTGATGCATGTACAGACAGACAGTCAACATGTATCAGAATATCCCTAAATGACATGTTCCATAAAAATTAAATTCTGAAAAGATACAATACACATTATTTTGTACACTGTCTGTTTATATTTATAACTGATTAATACGGTGTTTTAAATCCAGCTCTACAGTGCATATAAATCAACAAGTATACTCTATAATGGATATTTAAAAAATAATTTTATGTTTTAAGCATCCAGTCATTCTGAAAAAATAAACATGTCAACATTCTCATGGAATAATAGACTTTAAATCCACTACAACTACCGGAATAACAAATAAATAGTGTATTATACAGTATATGAAATCAGAAGTTTCATCATGGAGAGCTAATGAGAAATGTCTGACACATCACAAATTTATCAAAAATGTAAAACAAAACTGTTACTTCTTTCATACTTTGAAAGTGTATCAATTTATTTTCATCAAAAGTCACAACAAAACACACTTCAATATTTTAAAATCAATCAATAGCAAAAGGTTTAAACTTCTAGCAGGACTGATAATATATTTCCCTTTACTTACACATATCTACATAGATATATTTCCAACATTTTTCAGGCATTTTATGCTGTAATGTTGTCAGCTGCAATTAATACATACCTACTGTACCTTAAATATCTCTACGCTTGTATATTTTATATTGAAAATTTCTGAGCAATTATTGTGTATAGTTACACTGCATGAATTTTAGTTGCAAGCCCTACAAAACACTGATGTACTCCATAAAAAGCAGTACTTGACTGCCATCTATAAAACAGCACCAATAACTACTTCAAAATATTATGCTGATATGTCATTATTTTATAATATAATGAAAAGCAAAATATATGTGTAATGTATATGACAACTATGACTTTGTTTTAGATTGTGATAATAGGTTTATCGAAGAAAATATTTTCTATAAATACATTAGAACTCTGCAAACTTAAAGTGCTGCATGCCTTAATTTTTGGTTTGAGCCTTCAGTTTATTTGAGTTTTACAGGGTTGCAGGCTAGAGAAAGTTTTATGCCAGGACTGAGTGAGTCAGTTGAGTAATGCTATATATTTGATTGATATATGTCTACACTATCATAGTTTTACTGTATAAAGAGTAATAATTTTCATGGAGATGTTATCATGAAAAGCACACAGTCAAAAAAAACATGCTCACAAACAACCCATAAACTCTGAAATTTGGGGTTTTGTTGCCAGATTTCAAACCAGGATTGACTATAAAGTTGCTATTTTAAGTTTTGTAGTATTAACTCACCAAGGTTTCTGAAAATTTACTTTCTTTGCTTAATTTTTTTTTTATCTTCTGTGGATTCAACTAATTACATGTAT
Source organism: Venustaconcha ellipsiformis (assembly GCA_003401595.1). Lineage (NCBI taxonomy): Eukaryota > Metazoa > Mollusca > Bivalvia > Unionida > Unionidae > Venustaconcha > Venustaconcha ellipsiformis. The sequence continues at coordinate 17,770 of QKMX01361613.1, read as the reverse complement.
GCTACAATTTCTCAGAAGCAAGCTTTTATAAAGCATAATAATCTAAGAGAGTGACCACAGCAAACATTGCAACAAACATCTATATAATCTCTATTTCAAATCATGAAACATGTATTACCTCTTTGACATTGCTGATAAGATCGCGTATCCTGTCAAGGTAAAAGGCAAGTACATTTTCCTTAAATACATCCATCTTGGACTTGATTTCTGCCACATTCCTCCGAACTGTCTTAATCCTCATATTGTAATACATCTTCTTCTTCATCACAGTTGTCTGAAATAAAATAAAATATGTATGTATGTATGTATGCATGCATGTATGTTATGTACGTACGTATGTATGTATGTGTTAGCGCATACAGCACATCTGTACAGTGACAGCTATATGGTGTCATGTGCTGTTGAAAAAGAATTGGTGGCATCTAAAATCACTATCTTGAAGAATTAACTAGTTCTTGTTCTTAGATCTAAACATCTTTACTTAACCTCTCTTAGGATAATAATTTAGTACAACACCATCTTGTTTGTACTAGTAACCAAATACAGCACACCGCATGTTGCATTGCCCCATAACACTACAGTAATAATAAACCATGAATGATTAATAATAACCAGCAAACCTCTGCTCATTGCAGACAGACACTTCCTCCGTTTATTATGCAGTTCGACAACATGGGATTAAGGTGGTAAAGTTATGTATTACTTATATTCCAAAAGCAATATTAACCTCATGAAAAAATATTTAAAAAATATCTCAAAAGGACCTGTGTTGTTATTAGTATGTGTGAGTGAGAGAAAGAGATGGATGGATGAATCAACATATCAATGTGTATGATTTTCTCTACTCATGGCAGCATTTCTTTGTAGCTTCTATTATCCCAAAACTTAGCCATAATATTTCATGTTAGTCACAATAAAATTACTTTATAAAAGTTCAACTAGCACCAAATGTTATATTTTGAGTACAGTGTTACCTATAAATTTAATGTACAATTTCAGCTTTACAAAGATACATATCTAATTCCAAATAAACTGTAAATCATAAACTAGCATTATTTACCTAGTATAAAACAGTTTTCCTTATCTTGAATAGTTCCTCTGACCAGCATTCACGTGCATTTTATTGCCAGACTCCCTTGGCACCAATGACTTTGTGTTCAAAAAAAACACTCAAAAATTGCCATCCCTCTACCATGGCAAGCAGCCAGCATATTTAGTGCTAAATTTATCTCTCATGAGCAGACACATAATGGGGTTAAGAGACAGAAATTTTATGAATATTTGTTAATTTCTGAATTCAACAATCTGACTTATTTATTGTTTCATCATGCCAAAAAAGTATCCAATTCTATTTCATACAATGAGGGATGTAATCTAGTTATCCTTACTGCTGTCTAATTATCCTTACTGCTGAATGTTCCTTAGAGGCCAGGTTTTTGGAGGTTATTATTACCACCTATAATTATCAAGATGGCAAAAGCTAACAGCTCAAAAAGCATAATATTTCATCAAATTAAGTTACCTTGGTGTCCCATCACCATAAATTAAAAATGTTATATAAGCAATCCCTGTATAAGATTTTAAGATGTGAATGAAAGGGTACCAGACTAGAAGCAGTCAGTCATGTGACAAGCTCACTTCCATACTAAAAACTTCTGTGTAATAGCTTGGTAGATAAGGGTCATGAGTATTTATTGAAATAGTTTCAGTTCAGTTTGAAAGTATTGTCTTTGACAGTGAATGAATAAGTTGTTGCAAAAAGTGTAACATGTCAACATTCTCAGATTAAAAGGAAAAGTGAAAGCAATTAGACTCAAATGAAAAAAAGGGAGAAATTTTACAGCAAAAAGATTCAAATAAACATTGCCAATATCCTAGACAGAATAGATTGAGAGTGCTTTGATGGTGTTTCCTCAGCCTGGAAGTAAAATGATAGCTGCAATTTTAGTAATTTTATTGACCAAGATTTTTAATGGTTTTTCACAACAGTTGATGATAATTCATAATTAATAGCATAAATATAAGTTTTGTCATATCAACTCCATGATACAGACAATCTTTTAAATGAAATTAATAAGTATTTAAAAATTAGTTATGTATTTTACTTTATATGTACATATTATTCAAATGCTTGTGATCCTCCTGTTGAAAAGCTACTTTCTTGGTGCATGTGGGGTCACTTATAAGAGGGAAACTCTGTCTTTTTATATAGAACAATTGTATTTTGTAAGTTCTGCATTCTAAAACCCTACAACATTCCACTTCCCTTTTTAGCCTCAAATCTAAATTGTTAAATAAAAATCATACTGCTGGCTGACAAACTTTCCACAATTCTATCCCAAAGACTGACATACACTCTATCTCTCCGACAGTGTAATAGAGTTATGAAACACCGTGCACACAGTTTCTAGTGTAGATCAGTTGTAAATACTTTTTATTTCAGAAGGACAGAAACAAACATCATGCTTATACACTCTGTTAGCTTTGGTCAGATGGTTAATATACCATTTAATTGATAAAGTGTCCTTAATTGCAAAGAAGACCAAAACCATATCAATTTTTAAATGTTTTGTGCATTTGAACCTTGGTTTGAGTAATAAATTAATGTGCATCTTGCAACAAAACTATTAACTGGATTATAAAAGGCAAAATAATTTCAGGGCTCAATCTGTAGAATGGTTTCGCATCATTAGTGTAATAAAAATGTCAAAGGTCCCTTAAAAAAAATCCTGTTACACCAGGTTGGCACATAAAATCCAATGGTAATGCATTCCCAGTACTAGAATGCATGGCAACTTAACTTTTTCTAAACAATATAGTTTTGAATAGGCAAAACTTAACTCTTTTATAAACAGTATAATTTTAATAGTTTAAGCAATTACATCAGTAAGACACTGAATGAAGTATAATCTGATTGAGGATTGGCATAACACTCTTTTCTAAAGATAAATTTCCAGTTCATTTCCAGGATGAAATTAATTTTTTCAAGGTTCACATATGACCATTAGCAAATGGAATTAAAGAACATTTTAGATTATAAAACAATCATTTTCTAAATCTAAAGATGTTTCTCTTTAAGACTCTCCAAAACATCTATGTCAGAAAGATGATCATGTACAAAACCACAAAATGTATCACACACAACAAGTTTGATTATATTCCTATAAATAGGCATGAAAAGTCATTTCAATATACAGAATAAAAATTCAAACTTTATTTTGCCAACCAGCATTATTTTACTAAGTGGGAACAACATAATGAATATAATTTATGTTTTGTTTCCTTTCACACCTTTAATTCTTAAGAATTCTATAGCAATATATATA
>QKMX01361606.1:38534-51322 GCA_003401595.1 Venustaconcha ellipsiformis | reverse complement strand
GATCCAGATATCGTATAGGTCTGGATAAAATATTTGGTTATTTTAGAGCAGCAGAGAAGGTGAACGACAAAAAATCGAATGTCCCGGCAAGTAAATGAAATTGCATAAAAATTTGAAAAAAATACGTCAACAATTGGGTAACAAAACTGAACTAACCCAAACGATTTATTATCCATTCTCAACTGTATGGAAATAGTCTCAGTTAGAGGCTTTGGTTTAACATTATTGACCTTGTTTTTTAGCCATTTGTAGGAACCTTTATTTTTAGAAAATAAGGCCTACAAACCTTGTAGGGTTCACCCTCTCTGCTGCTAATGCTCTTGCATCATTATTACTAATAAGTCTACAACAGTATTTTCTAACTATACATCCAGCATATCAGGAATTCAAAGTACATTTCCAAATTTAAAATGAATTTTGAGTTTATTGGTTTGTCCTTTTTTAAACTGAAATTTGGGATCAAACATTTGTTTAGCTTTTCAGAGATGACAAGTTTGGTTTACAGGCAAAAGCATGACATAAACAAAAACAAAATATCAGGACACCTTAAAACTGTAATCTTGAGGAGTTTTCTGTTTACCATGTACTTGTTTTTGAGAGATTTCACTGTATATATCAAACAAAAAAGACTCCATCAACTATGGATGCTCATACATTTAAGTCCCTGAATGGCTTATGTTTGACAGTATGAACTTTAACTCGAACAAGTGCATGTTTGCAATAAGTTGCATTACACTCTAATCAATAGCAGACTTGGAACTGACAAAAGTCAAAGAAGTATGAAAGTTGTACCCACCAAAAACACAAAGACATCAATTTCCATGACTTTGTGGCCAACAGTACCCAAGAAACTACCCAAAATACAAAATTAAAAAAAAAAATCACTGAAGCATGAAATACGGGTTAAACTTTCCAACTTTTAGTGATTTGGTATTTTACCCAAAAAGATGAGTCCAAGAATCAAAGTGAATGACTCCTTAACTAAGAATACATAAGAAACCAAAGTAAACAAAAACTTTACCAAAGTCAGAAAATGCAGGTCATACTAACCTTCTTTGGACAAACTGTGAACATTAAGATATATCCACATACCAAGTAATTAACTTTGAACCAACTATACATAAGAAGCAGACCAAATTTTTGAAGACTAAGTACAGCAAAAAGTTAACATCAAAGTTAATCTTAAGCTGGATGTGTTTTCACTGCGGTCACAATTAGGACTCAAACGTAGCTAACTGTGTCTTAAAATACAATCCAGATTTATAGGGTCAGAAACAATAGATTTTTGTGTTTCTAAGATACAGTATCAAGACTTCGTTTTGTTACTAACCAAATATCAAACATAAACTGGCATGTTTTACATCTTAGTCCTTTGATCTTTTTTAAAAGATCCTTTTCTTCAATATCATCATCAACACCATCATCATCATCATGATTTGCCAAAACCATCTTCATCTGAATCTGATATTACCTCCATGGACTAGACAACTTCCAGCAGTGACATCTTTGTATCACAGCTAAAGATTCTGTCTGTAAAACTTTATCAGATGCATGAGGTTGTTGTATATTCATCTACACAAAAAGGCATGTTTCAACCTTTCTTTTGTTTTTTATGCCCAGAGGTGGGTGGGGTAGGGCGATGGGGATGGGGATAAAATGGCAACATTACAACAAAAGAATAAAATTACTCTTTGTCATTGGAAAAGTAGCCATCCACAACTGCCAGGTCATGCAGAGTCCCTGTCTCATGGTGAGGTCGAAGTTGTAATGATCTGGCCAGAACAGAGGAGTTGTGTGGAGACAGACAAAATCTGAATTGTCCAATCAAAGTCAAGATCAAATGAGCAATCTGCATCCGTCTCTCTGCTCCTCCTTGAGTCTCGCTGTAACCAGTCAATGGTGTCTCTGTATCTAGTGATTTCAATACTGGAGACAGCAGGACATCAAACATCTGAAAATATATATAGCAGTAACAAAGATTAAACATACCATTTGTAATAAGGAAGGTCAAAAGCAATGATGGGTTGGGAATTCAATTTACTATGTCATGCCAAATCAAAGCTATCCAGCAATAAGATAATATTTTGTGCAATAGTAAAGTCAGATCTAAAGTAATAAAAGAGCACAGGATGATTATATGAAATAAATAGTTGAGATCTCAACAAAATTCTACAGATCGTGACCTCTACCTTTCATAAAACAAATAGATACTGTCACATGATCTAAACAAACATTTTATTAATTAACAAAAGCAACGTGCCTAAAGGTGCACGGGACTATATAATGGAATGGTGTTTTCTTTCCAGAAGGAATCTATCTGACAGGTGTTGTGAGATGACAATTACTCCACACCAAAAATAAATGCTACACACCAAATTGCATCAGCACAATAAGTGTGGGTGGACAAATGGAAATGTTACTTCTATGGAACTTCCACATCTCAATGTCAGATTCAAATAAATAGTTCAATTACTATTTTAATGTCCTTTTTATAACCTTCAGATCAACAATGCTTATGACTCCACATATAAGAATGAGTGTGCATGCAAAAATTGTGTTAGTTTATTTGCTAGGAGAATAATAAAACCTGTAGTATTAAGTAATATTAACATAACTCAGTCTGATCATGCAAGGACTTGACTTCTTGATCAACTGCTATAATGAAATATTCACTAAGTAACGTTTTGCATTTATGAGCAATGAGAATCTTTCATTGCTTATTTAGTTATCAAAAGGACAGTACCAACTAGACTTTAGAAGAACTCTAGTAATTGTCAAGACAGCCTTTGGTGTGTTGGTTCATTTTTGAGAGTGTCAGTGTTCCACTAAAGTCTGCTTTTAGACCAGTGATTTCACCATCCAGGGCACAATAAAAACTGTAGTCACACACCTACAGTTGTTAGACTTCATTAAACAACCTTTTACTTCTGTATCTCCGATTTTGAGGTATTTGTAATGTCAGACATGTGCAGGCATAGTGATTTTAGTGTTCTTTTAAATATACACCAATCATGGTGATGAACAAACAGAACAAAATTTGAATTTTTTAATGATATTCTGAAAATGTACCTTTTGTCTAAATTCTTCATCTGATGACCAACAATGTGCATCAGTCATGTATGTTTCCTTTAGACCAGACAACAACATGTCCAACATCTCCACTTTTTCTTTTGTCATGTTTCCAGTGAATTGTAATTCTGGAACAAATATTTCCACTGACATTTCAGCATCTTTTGCCAGCTTCTTTGTATAACTTCCTTGGAATTTGTTCATGAACCAATCCATCTTACTTATATCTGTATTCATGATCCCATCAAATCTGTGGAATTCTTCTGCAAGATAGGAGTAGGACAAGTATAAATAAGAACCTGATATGACTTTTACTGCTAATATTCAAAACATGGATAGTTTCAACTTTTTAAAAATATAAATTGTCAAACATTCTGGTTAGGCTCAGTAAAAATTAAAATGCAAAAAAGCACAGACAACAGGCTTATTTCATACGGACTTAATATGCTTGGAGAAATCCTGAGATATTTCTAATTTACATGTCAAGATCACAATGTTCATGGTCAACTGGTACTTTTGGTAAAAGCTTCTCAAAGGCTGAGTGAAATATAGTAAAATGGGAAAAAAAAGGATTTCCAAATGTCCAAAATTGTAAATAACAACAGAAATGTACTAATGTAATTCCTGTGTATGATTAGCACCCCAAAAAGAAAGAGTCCTTCAATGGAACTGATGCTCAACTAACCAAAAAGAATTTCAGAAATTCACATGAAATATGGTTCTTCCTCCTTTTGATCTATTAACTCCTAAGCACTAAAACCATCTCATTCTTCAGAAACTTAAATATTCTAAATGTGAAATATACATTTCAAATGTGCTAAATTTCAAAAGAAACTTTTCTTTTTGTTTAAATTAATATGTTCATAAGACAAGTACAGTACAAAAATCTGTCATGACCTTTGAACCTGAGCCTGATATATTAAACACATCCATATACTGTCAAGAAATACCCACATGCTAAGTTTGATTTAACCCAAAATTAATATTAAAAAATAAAAACATTTTTGAACAGGCATCATTCAAAGTATTTTTCAGCCTCAGTTAAACCTACACTGTCAGTCACCCATATACAGTGGTCACCTTTATATAGCTGTCACTTGTTCTCAAAGTCCATTCCCATTTCCCCCTGTGAAATTTCCTCTAATTGATCACCTACTTTGTAGTCAATGGCTAGGTGTTTTTAACCAAATAGTAATTTCTTACTGTTCAAAGCAGTAACTTGAGCAGATCAGTTGTGTAAATGAGGCTTTTGTTTTCCAAAATAAACTGATGAATACACATGCCATATCTTGCTTATATTCACCATACTCCAGTTAATCTGTCAGTGCCTAAGCTCTCCATGGTTATTTTCAGAATCTAAAAATAGCCACAACATGGCATAGAAAATTTGTTTTTGGGGTAAGTACTCATGGTAAATCATCTTTCTTATAGCATTGTACTTTCATATTAAGCATGCGTGATCATGGCCAAGTCAAATAGTAGTATGGGAAAATGGTCTGGTATTCCTTAAAGTTATGACAGTAAGCCAAACTTTGGACAAGCACACAAAGTCGAATGCCTGAGCTGAACACTTAGGTTCCAAATTTATTACACTATGTGTAATCTAGCTTGAAATATCGGTGTTGATTCTATAATGGGTCATGCAAGAAAGGAGAGAAGTGTTCTCCCTTGAATTATTATACAGTAAATATATGACTGATCATTAAATTGTAACCAACGATACAAGCCCCTGTGTTCCCTGTTAGACCTCCATCTAATTTCCTTATTTTCTATTTATAGTAACTGTACATGAAACAGTTCCATGAAAATAGATGGGTTACTTGAATATGAAACAAACATGTCACAGATTTATTCTATTTTGATACCTACAAACACAGAGGACCAGTCTAAATTGAAAATAAATTGCACCAGATATTAAGATAAATGGATTTTATCGATGGGACTTGTGGATGTTACATGACTGAAAAATGTTAGAGGAGATGGATTTTGTTAAACTTAAAAACATGTTGCATCTGGAAAAGAACAAATCAATAGCACTTGAAAAATTCTGAAATAAGAATTTGACAGTGATGTAATACAGCAGGCATTATTAGAGTACTTGACTATAATTCACAAAAGTTAGACTACTTAAAGTGAGTTTTATGCATAAATAATTTATCAATTTCTTTTGTGTCTATACTCTTGCACTAACTACTAATCCACATAGATTTAACTGATTTGTGACAAGAATTTTAACTGCAGATTCTGGTAAGTAGCAAACATAAATGTATGTTTTTCATACATTTTTCTGTAATTACGGCATTTAATATACTGATTGCTCTTTTTATGCTTAGCTTATGCTTTTTTGCCATCTATGTTAAAAATAATTACACTTATACCTCTCTTGAGGATTGGCATGTATGAACCTCACAACAAAGCAGGTCAGGTCCACATTTAATATGATTTCCCATTGATCGGGTGACCAGATAACCGATCATTAGGATTGATAGGTACCTGGTACAAGTTTCCTAAAATTTTGACATCTCTAGTTATCACATAGTTCCAGTTAGGAATGCTGAGTAGCGTCTAGGAAAAGACATTAATTTTATGACAATAGGGTTGTGTCTGTATCAGGTTTTAGACTGTACATATTAAACTTAGTGTGCTGAGTTATGATAAGACGTCAATACCTGACATAACAAGAGTGGGAACATTGTTCAAGCGCAGAAAAGAACAACCTGAAAAATATTTAGATCGTGTTTTATTTATTTGAAGGAAAAAAAAGCTCCATATGTGTACCACCACACAGTGGGGAAAGAGAACAAACAGCCAAGTTACAGTTGATGAAGAAGCTGGAGTGATAGAGAGAAGAAAAAAGGAATATGGTGACTGATCTGTCACCAAAGTTGAATTGGAAGGACCGAATGCAAACAGGTTATGCTGGCATGCTGATCAAATTAGTTCAATTGATCATTCACTCGATTCTATGATGAAATTTGTTTTATCAGTATAAAAGAAACACTAATTGAATTTCGTATCATTTTTAAATTCTACTTCTAAGAGAAAGTATATCATTCTAATGTCCTGCCCAATTTCATTTTGTTTAATAAGGGGGCTCGTGTTGTTCTATTTTATATATCTGCTCAGATCTCTGTTATTCTATTCATTAATTTTATATTTTATGTTATTATTTACTTGATCCAGGCAATAACACCCTGGTTGATCATCTCCTAGATAACAATAACCAAAGCACCACATAAAATTGGGGCATTTCCTTAACACTCAGTTTGCATTGTGTGTATAAAAGGTATGCATCTTTTGTATTCAAAGCAAATAAATACAGTTCAATCCCTAGATAAAACATGGCAGTTAACAAGTATATTACAAGATAATTAATTTTAAGGTTGGAATAAATTATTCATAAAAGAATAAATTCATCAAGCATTTTTCATTATTTAAAGTCTGACTCAAATTTTAAGTTTTTTTAAATTTACAATGGTGAAACCTGCCAACAGACTTTTGTACCTTAGCCATAAAGAGAAAGAAGTCCTTGAGGATGAGACTCTGGAATACATCTTAATTCCAAGTCAGGAACATTTTTTTTATGGAGTGAACATAACCTGGAGGACTAATGGAATGCAATCAGCAATCTTAAAAATGCAGCAACATGAACTGAAGCAAGAAGTTATTTGCAGACATAGCATAATTGTCATGTTATTACAGCATTCATTGAGAACATAGAGTGGACATTAACCATTCTTCGCAAGATACAAAATGATTCAGGGGGAAATCTTGACCAAAGAATTAATAGGAGCCTGTTAAGTGTGAAGATTAATTCTTCACAGAGGATATCAGTGGTCACAACAGAGTAATCTTGTGAAGGAAACTAAAAAAATCTTTGTAGTGAACTATTAGATAAACAACTCTTCCTTTTTTATTAACCGACAATTATCCGACTCATATTTATTAATGACTATCATAACATCAGAATCTAAATCCAATCTATGTTCAAACTTGCTTTTTCCATTATATTATGAAGAGAATATATATTATGGTAAAAAATAAACTTATTATTTTTTCAATCCACTTGAAGAATGTAAAATTTATCCAATACAAAAAATCTCTTGGTTTAGAAGCAAATCAACACATCAAAATTTGTAGATCTTCTGGTTTGAGATCCTGGTTCTGTCACATGCATGCCATTCCCATACAGGTTCTCCAGCCACCTCTGAAAAGCTTTTAAAACATTTTTTTATCTCAAAAATGTTGATAAGTAAATGACGATTGTGAGGAGGCCACACAACTCCGGGGAGTCCACTGTCATCATGTCATCAAGTAATAACATATTGAGACTTGCCTCCCAAGTTCACTGTGTTTACATCTATACAAATTGTTATTGCCCAAGGTTATACTTGCAGAGGTATCCCCAACGTGAAGCCAGTAAGCATTCCCATTCTTGAGTTACTGCCAACTAGATCAGCAGACAACATTAAGCTTTAGCTTAAATGTTTTAACCTGGAAGAGCTCGATTCTTGAGGCAGTACAGTAAAGCCTGTTATGAGAGAGTGCCCCTTCTGCCAACAAAATATTGCCTCTCAAGACAGTTGGTCTGTCATAACAGATTTGTACAAAATGACCAGTTTCCAAGGTCTGATTTCAGAACAATTTAAAGAAAAATAACCACAATCACTGTACATATTCTATTCTTTATTAACAGTTCTTGCTAAAATATTAGCAATAAAGATATACTTCTATCATTAAACATGAAATAACATTTACATTTGAAGATCACATGCACATCTATTAGCACATGAAATCTTTTCTGATATACTCCTTCTCCTTTATAACACCCTAAATTTATTTTACTGTTGTTTAAACCACTATTTTGCAAGTAGTTTGCTCTTTTTACACTTCTTTCAGAAACAGTAATTATTTTCTTTGGCATTAAAATTTGTCTCATTTTAGTTGGAGGTTCTTCCATTGCTATTAAGGTCCTAGGTGTTAACATTATTAGTACTCAGTGGTAAAATCAACTGTAAAGATGGTTTTGACTTGGCTCTGGGGAAAATATGAAATATATATATATACATGTGCATTGCATATCTAACAATTAATGAAATAAAAGAAACAATTATCGTATGCAGAAACAGACCCATTTACTCAGGGAGAAAAGTCAATGGCTTAATTCAAAGAAGACACATAGGGATTTACTCTATAAAGAAAGTGTGTAATCCGGTTGCACCAATGGATTAACTCTAAAGACAAACAATATGTGCGACCACTACCTTAATTTCGGCACTACAATGGCAAGTCATATGTATATTAACCTGGTTTACGGACTGTACCATCTGTCACTATATGCAAATCAGCTGCTTTTTTTGTTGGTTCTTTTCATGCATGCTGTTTGTCAGAGCAATCTTTACTATTCAAGCAATCGTTGTTACAAATGATCACATAAAAGTCATTGGTGTCTGTCTCTGTTTATAGAACTGGGTACAGGGTCCTACTTGTAGCTATGATAAGGCAGAGAACCAGGCTACATGTATTCTACAGGCATTCTACAGGCACTTTAGTCTGGTTTAAATAAATAGGTAAGAAAGAAAACAAGGATGCCAAAGCCTTTATGTCAAGCCCAGGTAAAAGGATTGACGTAATATGTGAGACCTTGATGCCCATGAGCAAGCATGTTGCAGAATGAACTTTATTAGTTTAATAAGTATTTATCAAAAGTATGAAGAAAATCCATTGTGAGGTTTCAGAAATATAAGCAAATGAAAAACCAAAACCATCAAACAAATTTTCTACAAATGTAAATTTAACCCCAATGTCAAAGGGCCAGGCAGGGGTGAGCCTTTGTGAATTGTTGTTTTTTTTCTTTAATTTTTTCATCCAGGTTTATTAAGTACTTGCACATATAATTTTCATAATGTTAGTTTTTAAAATAAGAACAGAAAATTCCTAGGTCATTATATCTAATATAGATACAGCAATTATTTTATGTATACTTTAACTGCCAAACATAACCATGAAAGACACAGGACAAAATATTATCTTAAATCTGCAATACACCTGAGGCCCTGACATGAGCCAATTCATTTTGAAATTGAATCAGGTTAGGAAACAATCTGCCTTGAACAAATTACATGCATGGTGAGAGATTTTTGTGACGAGGAATCAATTTTTTTTAAAAACAACTGAGTTACAACTAGGATTTGAACAAGAAGTGAAAATCATGGGAATGATCATTTGAACAAGTTTGCTAGATATAATTATGATCTTCATTAAACTATGTTCAACTTACTTTTGTTTATCCATTTTTCTTGGAGATGAAAATGTCTGTAATGAGCAAATGACATCTTGCCTGATTTGTAGTAGTATTCTTCAATTACCACCTTACTATTATCTTTCTTTTCCTTAAGGACAGCATATCTGTAGCAAACTCCTTTTGCTCTAGCTATTTCCCTGCTCAGTTTTAGACAGATCTGCATTTCATCAAACTCCTTCACATGTCTGAGAATAAATATTAATTCATCATTTCTTCATTATCCATTGTAGTAGTCAATACTATAATCAGTATAATGACTTTTGTTAAAAATCTTTTTGTAGGTTAAGTTATGATGAAACAGTAAGATCATTTCCCTAAATGGGACTGGTGCTCTACTAGCTGAAAAGAATTTCCAGAAATTCAAGATAAGACTATTTCTTCTTTAAAATGATGACTGTTGAAATCATCTGATTTTACTTGATCAATAATAAGATTTTCAAATTAGCCGCAGTGGCAGGCAGTTGAATTTAAAATCTGCACCATTTTCATTTAAGATGAAATAAACATCAATTGAAGTCTTTTGGTGAAACTCCATGTGAATTTCACCATCCATTCAGGAGGAGAAGCAATAACAACCTTTTCACAATGGCTTCCATAGCGACCACACAGGATATCACATAAGCACAAATTTTATTTAGGACCACTAATATCATAAGAAATCCCTTGGTGAAATGTTGATAATTGGTATGATCATCCATATAGTAGTAGAATAAACAATATTTTCAAAATGGCCACCATGGCAGCCATATTGGATATTAGACTGGCACCATTTTCTTTCAGAAAAAAATATCATAAGGAGTGTTCTCATGGAAACTGTGCTGATATGACTTTCCATTATGAAGAAGTAGCAAAAGCATGATATATATGAGAGGCACGTACACGCACAATAAAGTACAATAGGATAGCAGCTGAATTACCTAACATGCACCATGTGATTTTCATTTTGGTTAAAGTCTCCAAACTCTTCGACTTTTATCTTGATAAGTACTTTGTCCTTTTGGAGATCCAACTTAAAAGCTGGTGAAACCAGAACATGAAAATTAACAGTAATGTCATTTTTTTCCCTGCAAGAAAAAAGAAACAAATTATATTTTTCTTCTTGTCAATGTACATTGTATCTTATAACATCTACATATGGACTTGTATACATGGTACACAATAAAACATAGCAATATAAAATAGAGAAGAGGCATCAAAGAGAAAAAAGTTTTTAAAAAATAAATACATGTTACATCAAGGTGGGAACACTTCTTTATTAACCAAAACATTTGGGCACATAAAAATATTTGTACTGGTAACAAAGAGAATCCAACAAGGACTGCAAATTAAAATTATTTTCAGACTATCATTCAAACTATTTTCAGCATTTTTTGAGTGTAGCATTACTGCACACAGCCTGAAATTATTAATATGTATCCCAAATATTTCAAGCTGATTTAACTTTTTTCTAGCTTCTTCAAAATAAGGATTAATTATGGACAAACAAAAACTTATTAAAACAATATCTTTTAGGAATGTATGTGATACTTGGATTCAATTTTAAGGAATTTAAAACCAGAAATATGCAGTGTTAGCCTAAATCTAATTAGCTTTAGATATCACTATATTGTTCTTGGCAGCAAAAGTAATCAGACAGTCCACACTGGCTTAGAACTGATACCCAGTAACAGCTTGTTCATGTTTTGCCTTCATTAAGGTCAAAGTTCTCTGAGAAAAATACTCTCAGGGCTGTCTTGTCTCCCCTTCACAACTTTACTGATGTCTTGTAATTATTATGACAGATCACCTACTGAAGTTATTTTTAAATCAGAATACAAAATATGCAATAAAGCTGAAGGGCCCTACTTTTTTCTTATCCCCCCATCAACATCTTGTCCACCTATGCTCATATCCAACCCTGGTCCTAGCTCAAAGGATTAAGGTAAAATTAAACAAAAAAAATTCTAAGACCATTGTACCCATCTACATTCACCTTAATGCCCAGTGTATTAAGTTTTCAAACAAGCTACTGGATTACTTTATACACAAGTCAAATAAATCAGCCACCCAAAATACCAGCAGGTTTAGAAAGTGATTAATTGTACAGAAAAATGCATGTGGCATTCATTAAATATGTGTCAGTAGATAGACAGTATCACTACCAACACTTGTGACTCCACATTTTCAACACAAATGATGATATGACTGATGATAGGACTGATGATAGGACTGATGATAGGACTGATGATAAGACTGACGATAGAACTGATGATAGGACTGATGATAGGACTGATGATAGGACTGATACACTTTCAATTTATATGAGTTCTATAATACAAAAATCCTCCTTTGCAAGTTATGAGTTAAATTATGACATAAAATAAATGCAGTCATAAATAGAAATATTTATATTATTTAAAAAATTCCTTTTCTACATTTAATCTTTACAGCCTCTTGTGAATAGTTATCAAAGGAAATAAAATGTATATATTAACTTCTTGCAAGAAAATTAATTGTCTTTTTCATACTAAGCATAACACAAGCTTATGAGAAGTTTTACAAACCCAATGTCAGGAGTTTCTATTCTGGTAGTGCCTGCTGTTTTGTTGTTTTCGTCTTTCTCCTAGAAAAAAAACATTTAAGTTGTCACAACAGGAAAATAGGTTTGATTCCTAGAATTTCTAAAAGTTCGAATAACAAATTTAAAATCCAATATAATAAATAAACATTGCGTAAAATATTTACACCTTTCTAATTATCAAAAACAAAGCCTAAACTAAGCACAAAAATATATATAATTTTGAATGAACATATGGAATTTGAAAGTACCTGAGGTAAATTAAAATAATGAGATACAGTGAAGTTTATCCCCTCTTAAGCTAACTAACAGTTAAAAACTAATATGTTTCCCTAAACTAAACTTGATAAAATCATAATTTATTTTGAAATGAAACATAATGCCAAACCAGAGCCATTAGCAATGAGACTTAAACAGAGCAAATTTGGGGAAGGGCAGGGTATCCAACAATTATAGACTATAACTTGAAAAAATTAAAATCTATAATCTGGCAATCAAGATGCAGAAAGTCATGATATAAGCTTGAAATCTAGTGGTTTCTCATACAATTAAGGGGCAAAAACATAGGTATAAAAATATGGGTCATCACTCACTGGTGGTTCGGTACTTCCACCTGATACTTCAGTCTTCATAGGCCCTCCTTTAATTGATTCTGTTCTTTCATCTAATCTTTTAATTTTCCTACACACTCTTTTAGCTAATACTGTTCTTCCACCTGATAGCTCAGTCTTCATAGGCCCTCCTTTAACTGATTCTCTTTTTCCATCTGATTCCTCAGTTTTCACAGGCCCTCCTTTAACTGATTCTCGTCTCCCATCTGATTCCTCAGTCTTCACAGGCCCTCCTTTAACTGATTCT
>QKMX01361595.1:8695-21598 GCA_003401595.1 Venustaconcha ellipsiformis | reverse complement strand
TACAAGATTTAGCATCAAATCAGTACAGTACTGTCTAACTATCATGTCGGGTAGGTGTAGTTATCCTAAAAATGGTATACAAAACAAAAATAATTACAAAATAAGATAAACTTCTAAGACCTTCTTACCTAGGACATCATCACTGGATGCATTCCAGGACAAACAGTTGTCTACATTAATCTCTTATGATATGAGTACCTAGACATCTTACTCTGAAAAACGTAGCAGATTTGTCGGTTTATTTAACAAATTAACATGTAGCACGTCAGGATAATTACTATTGTCTTGTGATTCCTGCAGGTCAGCAGCAGCAGTAGCAGCAGAGTCAGGAAGCACAGGGAGACAGATAAAGGTTGGATAGTTTTAGAATTCATGATAAAAGTGCAGTGGTACCTGTTTAATGAAGTAAACAAGTTTTCTGGAACAGTGTCCAAAGTGCCTGCAAAATATGGTCAGTCTGAGTCTGAACCACAGTGGTTAGCATGCCAGACTCCCAACCAGAAATGTATATGTTCGAATCTGGTCCAGTTCTGGCCTGGCTAGTGTTGTGTTTCTGGGAAAGGCTTTTTCCTCCTATTGCCACATTATGACAGTCTTTCATGTGTCATTGTGTCCTTTATTTACCAACCAATCTTCTAAGTCTTCGTAAAATGGATTTTGATTTATTTTGGCTTACTGCATAATGAGATATAAATTTGGAACAGGTTCCACTGCAATTTGTATAAACCTTCGTTTCAAAAGAGATGATCATGTCTAGTAGAGGTCTTTGTTGTTCAAGAAAATTCCAGTTTTATCATTTAAATGTGAGAAAAGCATGCATGTACCATCTTTTTTTATCTAAAATTGCTTTCCTCTTCCCCACCGACCACTACATTGAGTTTCAGTTTCAAGATATACATGAAATTAGGGAATTAAGACTTTGGCATTATTAAGTATATTAGGCTTAAAAACATATTTCCTATGGCTGTGATTTCTAGAGAGGTTCACTTTCAGATGTTTACTAACAAAAAAACTATTTTTCTGTAACAAGTTTTTTACTCCAGGAAATATTCACCCTTAGAGTTGTGAAAAATTATCCATAGACTGAGCTCACAGTGTAGACTCGACCAATAGGTCCGAGGCCCCGAGTGGCTATGTGGTCTGAAGCACTCGCTGTTACTGATCAATGCCATCTAACCTAAGTCTGCTTGAGTTCGAGTCGCAGCCTTGTACCGGGTTCTTCCTCCACCATGTATAGCCTGTCTTGTGCAACACCAACAATAACCAATAGGTCCATTATTTGTCAACTGGTATTATAGTATCTTGATTCCACTGTAGATATTGGCTACACATAACATTTGAGAATAACATTATTCTAATACATAAAAACTAGTGTTTGTCTTTCTTGAATATCAAAAATCTAATTCTTTACTTATTATTTTAGCATGCAGTTTGTATTTATGACATCTCTTTTGTATATGTGATGAAACATCCATTATTCTCAGCATTTATGTTCCAAATATTTCTTATGAACTGAAATTCAACTGTCATTAAGATCTAAGATTAAAAATTCACTTTAAATAATCGAGACATTTTGTTTCAAGAGAGTGGCATTCACGTAATGGGAAATTACAATAAATTAATTCTGGATTAAAACCTGTCATTTAATAAATAAGAATCTTTTTCCTCTCCCCTCATCCCATAACCTTATTCATTTTGGAAATTGTGTCTGTAATGGCATCAAATGCCATGGCTGTAGCACATAGAATTGCATTTCCCATGGTGCATTGCTTTTGTAAAATGAAAACTACTGCACATAATATAAATTTATGTAACAATATTTGACAATATTTCAAGTCTTGAAAGGTGAATAATGTACTGGTCTTAGCTCTTGAATAAATAAATGCCAATCAGATAAGTATTTATCAAATGATATTCTTGTTTTTGTTCTATCTTTTAATTTGGTTTCAGTGTAATCATCATATATGCAATATGCTCTCATGTATTCTAAACATGGAAAATGTCAGTACTAGCATTACTATGTCTGCAAGTGTGTCTGTGAGAACCAAAGTTTCAGCCATGTTTTGATCTCAGACTTGTGAAAATATTTATTGTATTGTTATACTCAATTAAAAGCAGACCTGCTTTGCATTATCATGTTAATGATGTCTTTTGTATTAAATCAAAAAATGGGGTGAAATAAAACAGAAGTTAAAAAGGAATGCAAATTTTTCCTGTATGAGAGCTTGCAGTCACAGTCATGTGTCAGGTCACATAATTTCAATTGATCACTTAAACAAATAGATATTATCATGTAATATGATAAAGCTACCTTAAATTAGCCTACTCATTTAGAAATGTAATCAAAGATAATAAAACAGCCATTTAAAATGAGTACTTGATTAAGAAAAAGCTTTGTTTCACTGATAAGAGGATACTCAGCTATTACTTGTAACGAAATCACTGCATCATTATTTTATTAATAGAACATATCAAGGTTCAACATTGGCAGATATTTCATGAAAATGTCCTATTTTTTTAACAAAGAGAAAACTTATTGTGAATCAGCAGCAATGAAAGGCAGAGATGTAATATACAATGTTTACATACTGGGGTTGTTGAAAAGTGAGTAATTTGTTAACAGTCTTTCAGAGGTTGTGTATCTTCAAAATAAAATTAATTTATATAAAGAACGCAAACGTTATTAAAACAATCTGTTTATTGACAGTTATTCCCAATACAATTATAAAATCAGTATTCAGCCATTAAACAGCCCCTTTACACGCACACAAACACACACCAACACACACACACACATTGGTTTTCTCTGTCTCGCAGGGATGTTGTCCTGATCTTAATATTTTTTTGGAGGTCCCTCAGTAACTTGGATCCTTGTTTATTGCACAGTCTATGTTTTCAGACCCTGTTGTGTACCAGTTATCAAAGGAGAAGTGTAGTAGGTCAGTATTGGAAGTACATTGTTGGGACATAAATCTGTATCTACTATATAAACATGGTCTGCATTTTTTCTTGCTATCACAGTTAGAAAAAACCTCTTTGAAAGAAGTAAAAGTGGTGCTGTAAAGTTGGAACGTCGACAGTCCGTTGCTGTGATGGAAAGGATACCAAAGACTCCAAAGCAAAAACGATTCAGGAGTCCATCACGGTGTAAGTCCCCAAGCAAATAAATATACTCAATTGCAGGTAACTTCTGTCACATTGAAAAATAGCTTTCATTTGTTCTGAAATTTAAAGGTATTGTCTGTCAATGTAAATATCTTTGATGTATGATTCTCAAGGACTTGTAATCAGGAAAGAATGCCTTTATAAGTCTGGAGCAGTCTGTCTTCGTTTATGTTTGTTATCTCAAAAATGAGGCTATTAGCCTATTATGATTAGGTGTAGCTGTATGAGAGACAGGCATGTAATTGATTTCTTGCCAAGCCCAAGTGCAGAGTCACACATACTCTGCTACTTCTCCTGGAAGTAGATTTGGAACTGCAGCCAAATTGTATTCAGTCATTACATTTTTTTATTTTACCCTTGATAGCACTCATATCATTTGTTCCCATAAAAAAAAGGCTTTTGTTGTGCTGTATTGGTGTGAAATACATATAGATCAAAAAAGGACTACCATTTACCATTTTTTTAAATATGTTATTTGTGTTTTCTAATGGGATGCTTATCAAATAATCTATAATTGAATTCATGGATTTTTCATATACATGTACAGTATTTAACAGATTATGGATTGTATTACCCAAATGTAAGTTGTCAATATACAACTGTATTTCAGACTAGTTTTGTCTTCATTTAATCTTAAGCTCATATTTTGCACCCACTTTTATTTCACACACACACACATGCACACACACACTGATGTCCATATTGTGGTACATGCATCATTTTCTTTACCTGACTTGATTTGTTATAACATGGTTCAGGAAGTAACAGTCAGGTACTGTGGACCCCAACCATCGTGATATAGTGGGGTCACACTGTGTATGTGTTTTCAACTGATCATGCAAGTTGGGGCATCCCTGTATGCAGTTATTACTTTCTTCTCTTACTAGTATGGCGATCTCCACGACGCAGCTTGGTTGCAGATACCCCTCATCACAAGCAGGTTGTAGGTTCTTTGAAGGTGAGGCTGTCTTCAGAGGACTCCAGACCAGAGAGTGAATTCAGTAATGGTCAGGGTCAGGATACCCAGGTGGTTGAGGAGTCCCCAGAGAAATCTGTTTCAAGTAAGCTCTTGGCAGTGAATTTATCATAGCTGTTTATTTTCTTGCCAAACCTGACATTGGCAATTTGACCAAATTTGCATTCTGTTTTCATTTAATTTATCAACTCATTTTTTATTTATGGTTACAAAAATAATTTAGATTTGGCTTTTCTAACATACATCTATTGTTTCTTTCATGTTCACTCATTCAGACTAAAATTGTGGTGCATTTACATAAGTCGGATCTTCCAGTTTTGAGAGTTTTAATTCAGAGAACTGTATATTTTATATCTGCACACTCTTCATAGCTCTCAGAATCAACCTTGTGCTTTCCTCCTAAACACTACATCACATTTTATATGAAACCATTTAAGAGGAAAGATCACAAAAATTGTAGTATTAAGTGAGATACAGCTACGAAAGTGTACTGTTTTCTCAATTGACATTTTACCAGCAGATCTACAGTGCCATTTCAGTGACATATCCTATTAAAGAAGAGATAACTTAACTTAAGATGCATATGTCCTTTTGTTAGGCCATCTAGTTCCAACTTCTGGTTTGCAGTGATGAGGTGAATGGGTGCATATATATGTTCATTCCATGGGATATCAAAGATATTATTTTAGTGAAATAGCAGCATCTTGTATTAAGAATGAGTGGATTTTACCATATTTGAGAAATAATTTTATAACTGGAGATTGAAAAAGCTCATCTTTAAAAAGGGGTGTGATTGGGTTAAAGGCAGGATTTAAAAAACTGTCTCATAAATGAAAATGTTCCATTTAATTGAAACCAAGTGTTCCAGTTTTCACACTTGTATGTTTCTGCATCTGAATGAGCAGTATATTGGAGTAATATTTCCTTTCTACACATTTGCTTAGACTCACAACCAGTGAGTAACAGTTTTGAATCCCATTCACATCTTGGATCAACCATTGTTGTACATCTCTATGCAAGGCACTCATGCCTTCATACTAGTGATATTATAATCCAGTGAAACCCCTCAAAACCAAAAACCCTTGGAACCTCAACAAAATTAAGGGTTTATAAGATTTTGGTGTAGTGAGAGGTAGATATGACCAAAATGCTTTCTTTCTGAGTTTATGTGATGAGAGAGAGAGAGAGAGAGAGAGAATTTTAGATGGCCAGAGATTGGAATGTTTGGTTTTGTTGTGGCTAATTCATTGTAACACATTATCATTCATTTTGTCAAATTTGCATGCATTGTTGAAATGATTGCTTCACTGTTGCTTTTCAGTTCATTCAAATTCATTCTTGTAAAATCAGTCTTCTTCATGATATCTGAAACAGCAGATGTTCCTATAACAAATTTTACTTTAATGTATGTTTTGGAACAGGTTCATAATAATGAAAAATAATTTTATCATGTTTAGTCCTACAATGGTTATCTGGTCGCACTAACATTTTGACATGTGAGTGAAGAAAACTGACATCATGTCTACTTAATTACATATATGTAATGATCTATATGAATTAAACATCAGTTGAATGAATATGGCCTTCAGAATACTTTTTTTGGTCTCTATCAATAAAAGCATCAAAAGCAAGACCATGTGCCTGGGTAATACATTCCTGATATTTTAAAGAAATGTTCTGTTTGATAATGTATACAAATGAATAGCAACAATCACAATTAGATAATAAGCAGATAAATATAATCTTTCTTAAATGGCTTACCTCCAAGCATTTATTAATTCTCCTTAAAGCTCTTGTGTTTTTACAGCACAAAGATTTAAGGTTAGCCTATTATCTACCCTACTCTATGTTGGTGAGTGTGTCAATTATTGCTAACCTTGCAAGCCCTTGGGATATATTGTGGGTCATTATCTCACAGTACTTGCTAACAACAATTTCTCTGTTCCAGTATTTGTCAGGAATTTAGAAGCTCAAATAATTTTTTTAGGTTTGAAGTGAAGTTCTGTTTTATGAGGGTTAGGGTAGGTAATGTAAGATTGAAAATTAGGATGTCCTTTCCAGCTTTTGTTCATAAGAAACTGAATACTCCTTTTTATTCTTTTGTGTTGATTGTTAACACTGGTTTTTGAAACTTATTTTCCCTTTCGTCTTAAACATGCATCACTCTCTGGATGCCATTTTAAAAAAATTTATAATCAACAGTTTGATCATGCAGACACTTTGCATGAACAAATAGGTGCAGTATAAAGCATCTGGGGTGTTGCTGTAAAGTTAGTCTTATTCCAATTTTACTAATTCTGATACGAAACCCCGATCCATATCAAACACGTATGAACCAATTATCCAGACTTTTTGGTAGGGATCATTTGTACATTTTTTTGCTTGTATGCTGTTAGTCCGTATTTTAATGGTAATTTTCACAAGACTTATGTCAAAATCGTAAGAGTTGTCAGGCCTGAACAATGGTATAAACAACAAAATGATTTTGCTGACAAAGTGGTGATATTTTGATACAGATTTAAGATCACATTAGCATTACTGCTTCACACCAGTCTGTATATTATTGGTTCTTTTAAAAGTCCTCTTGGTAAATGTGTTTGTGTTTATTGGTAAACACTTTGTTTATATAATAGTGACTCTTGATCTATCCAGTATTTCCTAGTATTATCATTATTTGCCTCAATTGACAATACTATTGTGTTATTTGTTTGGTTTCTTTCAGAAGGGAAGCATAACAACACACCAACCCAATTCAAGCGAGCTCGAGCTTTGCTCAGAAGGGCATTTTATTCTGAAGGAATAATGAAACGGACTCGCAACCTGACCAAGTATTTCCAGCTAGCTGATAGAATTGCTGGACGGCAGCGCCATTCACCAGGTAGAAACAATTCTAAAATTCTGCTGAGTCTTAACAATTTATCAGAAGTCAGTCCTGCAGGAAAATCTTCCTCATTTCTTTTCTCTCAACTTGCTAGTAGTCCAACACCACAAAAAACAACTCCAGGAAAGTGTATGGTAACTCCATGTAAGGCATCCCCAGGTGAGAGCAGGATTAGGACAAGAACCAATCTGCTTGTGCAGCCAAAGCAGCTTTTCAGTTCACTCAGCAGAAGGATGTCTCCAAGATTTCTCGTCCCAGATTCAGCCACAAAGTCACATCATTTGGGTTCTCCACAGAAAACCCCAGTCAAAAGTCCAATATGTGGTTCAATCTCAATGGGTCTTGATTCACCAAGTCAGAATACACGTAGTAAACTGACCACTCCCACCAGAAAATCTGTGCGTGCTGCTCTGTTTGCCCAGAGTCCAGCTAAGCCTGTCTCAAGATTGACCTCTCCTGGAAAATTAAAGAATTTGAAAGACTCTCAATATGTCCCTAAACATACTGAAGTTTCACCAAGATGCTCAATTACACCACAGAAAAGAAGAGATAGTAATCAGTCATGTAGACAGAGTTTAGATTTGTCTCATTTTGAAGTCAGTGGCATTGAATGCAAAGATCTAAATAATTATGCTGGGTTGGACACAAGGAAGAATAATTCATCGACAGGAATTTCCTTTAAAGACCAAATCAGGATTCTGAGGACACCATCACCAAAGGTCAAGACAAAAGTAAAAACACCAGAATCCTTTGACAAGTGGCCCAGGATAAAACCACGTTACAACCAGTCTCCGTCTTCTCAACTAAAATCCAAACGGCAGCTGATGAATTCTCAGGCAAATGTTCTCACAAGCCCTAAACAGAAAAAGGACTTGGAAACTAGCTTTAAATTAGAGGCAAATGGAGAAAACCTTAAAAACCAGTTGCAGGAACCTATCTTTCTCTCTCCTCAAAGTTTGAAAGCTCACACTACTGATATTCAAGGTAGAGATACATGTACAGCAGAAGTTTCATTAAAGAATGAATATCAAGCTGATTCTAATGTCCCTTTTACTCATCTGGAGTCAATACTTCTGCCATCTTCACCATTAAAAAGAAAGCGAGTTTTGGACATGTCTCCATATAACGAAGATGGGTCTCCTTTAAAAAGGAGATGTAGGAAATTGGTGGGGAGAAGTTTAGACTCTTGGCAGAGCAATGTGTCACAGGCCAGTAACTCTTCAGCAGGGATGAAAAGTATGGGGTTTGAAGTTTCAGATACATTTACTCAGGGATCAACATCATCACAAACTGCCAGTTTGGATTATTTCTCCTCTCAGAATGAGGAGTTGTTTCTTCCCTCAGATGTCCAAACTGAGGTAGTTGTAGGAACACCATGTTCTGTGATGACTGAAGCAGATATGGATACAGAAAGTCCAGATAGGCCTTCAGCACAGGTTGGCGAGGCAAATTGGATAAGTTCTGCCAAAAACACAGAGCATAATGAAAGATCTAGCTCACCAGTGTTTGATTTACATAGAAGAGTTACATACAAGAAATCATTAAATCATTCTTGCAGTGATACCATTCCTGGAGTGAAGGACATACTTAGTGATGATGGCATTAGTTCAGAAAGTACATCGTATACAAGTTCAGTAGGAATGATACAGGATAAAAACTTGAATCCATCTTACTCCCCTATAGTATCCAAAACAGCATCACAATCAGATAGTAAATTCTCACCAGCTGTTTCAGCCAAAAGTCTTATACATTTGATAAATTCCCCATTGGTCAAGTCTCCATCAGAGAGTGGCGATGGGGTACATACTGACACCAATAGTCCAGGTGTGAGGAGATCAAGCAGAAACTACAGTCAGTCACAAAAGAGATCAAGAAGATCATTGCAACTTCAAAACTAAGATTCAAAACATTACTTATGTTGAAAAAGTCTTGTCATGTACATGTTACATTCTCAAATTTCCAAAATAGTTAAGGGTTTCAAACTTGTTCTAAAATATCATGCCCAGAATTCACCAAGTTTTTTTTGTAATATAAAGTTTATGTTGTAGATCAAAGCTCCATAATCTAACAATTTTGGATCAGGGATTTTTCATTTAAATTGAGCTGATCAGTAGTGGATCCAAAATGATGAAAATCCTCAAATATTTATGAATCTTACTATATTCTTAGCAGTATTCAAAAGTTACAGAATGGTATTATAGTTGGAAATTGAGTTTCATCCATAAAGAGGCACTACCCACAAAAAAATCATTCATTTTATTGGTATTCTCAACACAAGATAAAAAAGCCATTGTAACTACATGTCCCATATACCAATGAAGTTGAATGAAAACTGAGTCCACTTTTGCACCCCCAAATCACCATTGTTGTCCAAAATTCAATACATTTTAGACTAACTGTGAAAGCAGTAGAGACGATACGAAAGAGAGATAAGTACAACATACCTGATAAAACCTTTAATCAAATTTTTGTGACTGATGAAATATTGGCAGATTTCTAAGTCTTTATATTTTCTTGCATGGATACAAACTTTATATTTTCTTGCATGGATACTTATTTTTGTTTGTATTTTCCTTTGAACATTGTAAACTGTCTCAGTGGCATAGGCTTCAGATACAGAAATGGAATTACCATCTTTAGTACACATCACAGTGGCATAAGACTTGACACTGAAATGTATTACCATCATTAGTACATATCACAGTGGTATAGACTTCAGACACATAAATGGAATTATCATCTTTAGTACCATGTCACAGTGTAATAGACTTAAGATACAGAAATGGTATTACCATCTTTAGTACACATGTCAAGTGGAATAGACTTGGCACAGAAATGGTATTACCATCTTTAGTACACAAGTCACAGAAGCATAGACTTCAGACACAGAAATGGAATTACCAGCTGTAGTACACATGTCAAGTGGAATAGACTTGACACAGAAATGGTATTACCAGCTTTAGTACACAAGTCACAGTGGCATAGACTTCAGGCACAGAAATGGATTACCATCTTTAGTAAACATTTCAAGCATGATAAGGCATGAGATTTGTGTGGGTTTTATATCTGTTTGTAGCAGTGGGTATTTATGTCTTCAGATGAAAGGTACAATCAGGGTTGTGAGGTAGAGGAGGTACAGTTGGAATTCAGTAGCAGTCTTCTGTAGGCAATTTATCTTAAATAGGATTTGAAAAATTGCAAAGATCAAAGCAGATACAAAGTTCAGGAATTATATTTTTTTATACATTTTTTTGTTGTCATCTGCTACCACCGTCAACGTCCTCAATAAGACCATCTGAGGTTTAAGAAGATATAAAATGAGATGGTTACAGTTTTCATTTCATTCTAGTTCTGTTATATTTTTTTCACCAACTTTCTTATGAATAGGTACTCTTTGAAATTCTGTTAAATGTAAAATGCCAAGGAAAGAGTCATGTACAGAGACGGGTATATAGTAAAACTTGAATAAGTCCATCTGTCCTTCCTGAAACAATAACAACTAGTCTTGCAGTTTCTGATGGATTGCCATGAGACTTGGTAAATATTACGATCATCACCTTAAGATGTGCATATAAAAAATTACTTTGCATTCGTAAGTTTTTGCTCATTCACGTTTAAGCCTAATGCAGTGTGATGCCATCTCATTAGTGTTACTATTCCTAGCAGTCTTTTTTTCTTTACTCCCACATTTTAATGAGTTGTTGCCTTTTCAGACTTAAGCTGAATGTCATGTATTAAAAAATCTCATGAATGTAACTAATCTCACATTTTTTACTGGATCATCAGGAAAATTGTTAAATGTTATGGTCAGGATCTGAAGATGTGCATATTGGCAAATTCTCTTATTCATTGATGCTAGAGTTATTGTTCTTTCTGTCTTGAAGCTTCATGCAATGTATTACTAATTATCGTCAGTGTCAATTCCAGTTTTTGTTGGATTGCTCAAAAACTTGGTACATGTTATTGTCATCACCTGACGATATAGAGATTGACAAGTCACAGTGTTCCAACAATTTGTAAGAGTAATCACCCTTTTTTACTTGTATCTAGATGCTACATATGACATAATTTGTGAACACGACATGCCACATAGTGTTCAATGGATAACTGCAAACAGAATACATAGTACGGTCATAATATGAGATGCACATAGTTGTTGCCCTGTTCTTTTACTTGTGCAGGATGTAAGGATATCATAATTTTATCATAGCAACTATTCTTGCAGTTTTTAATGGATTGCTATGAAACTGAATGCATATTATTGTCATCATCAAAAGATACGCTTGTTAACCAGTATTTGTAATTGCACTGTTTTAAAAGTATTTATGCCATTTTTAGAACTCTAGACCATCTCCTTTAAGGGAAGAGGATTCGCTGCATGAGAGGTGGGGATATATTTACATCAGTAGTTTGCTCGCCTTTTCTACAGCTTTTTCTTCATATTTTATGCATTTAAAATCTAATAAGCCTCTGCTTCTTTTATATAATATTTTGTCACAATTTTCATCCATATAACATTATCTATTTTCACACCATTTACTTTTATCTCTTACTGAGCACACTGTGTATCAGTCTTTTTAAAAAGAGATTTTGTTGCTTCTGCAAACCAGTAATGGAAAGATGAATTTATTTACCTTTACAGAAAATTGTATGTCAGCTAACAATACTACATTAAAAAAGAATTAAGTACCTATTTAGAATCTATTTTTGTAAGAATAAAACTGCAAAAATTTTATTGTGAGAAAAAATGACACCATTCTATTGTAATTTATTTATTTTTAACATTTCATAATCGCTGAAGAAGACATTATAAATAACTTGAGTTGCAAGAGGTCAATTAGTTCATAATGCAAGTATTGAAGGTTTGATAGCTCCATTCCCCCAACCCCTCCAGCACATTCAAGATAGGCAGTCTTGGTATGCTTTCATAAAGTGCATTTAGCTTCTATTACCATGACAAGATATAGACATGTGTGTTTGTTTTTTCTGTTTGAAAGAGTCATTAAAAATCAATCAACCAGCATACACCACTCCCTCGATAACACACGCACAACGGGGTCCAAAAACACTGACTGCACTATAAGCAAGGGCATGAATTATCGAGAGATCTATAACAAAACACATCGACATAGAGGCAAAAGGGGGGTGGTTGGCAGGTTAGTTACTGTGTCAAATAATTAATAATTGTGCTGAGATTAACTGTGAATAAATGTCTTCATAATGGTGTACTTTGTTTATTYTTTTCTCATAGAGTAACATTAATTTCAGGATAACTTACCATACATTGAGAAGATCGTCAGAACATTATTCCACATAGTTTCTGTTCGCTTAACACATGTACCATTGTGTATTACGTCACTGATTTTTGTGTTGAATTGGATACATTCTAGTTNTATTGTTTGATCCAAAGCAGACTTTTTTAAACAAAAGATCGACACTCTTTTCAAGAAACAATGTCGATCAAACGATAAGTAGATAGATTTGATTGTGATAGAAGTAAAATAAAAACAAATAAATTCACAAGAGTTAATCATTATTAACGTGCATTTAATGGGTCTACAAATTTCAATGGGTCTACAAATTTCAAACAATGTAAATTAGAACATGATAATACTTGCAGTTTGTGACACATTTGACAAAATATCACTTCACATTTTGAAAAAAATCTGTTAATTTTTTGTGTGTTACTGTTTGATTTCTCTGCCACCAAGCAAAATCCCTCAGCTTTCTCAACTGCATGATATTTATGTAGTCAACATTTTGGGTCTCCAACCACCATATAGCAATATCAAAAGACTATGCCCCTATCAGCATGACTTTTAATTTTTTATTGTTCCTCCTTTGCTTGATTTGATACAAAAAACATTCAAAGTGATAAAAC
>QKMX01361593.1:0-15096 GCA_003401595.1 Venustaconcha ellipsiformis | reverse complement strand
AACTGCCACACTGCAGACATTGTAGTGATATGACTAAAATATTAAAGCTACATTAAAAATCCAAATCACACAACACATACTCCATCAGTTTGATTATTTTTACATCAAGGTATTTTGAGATGATTCTTCAGTCAGCCATGCTGAAAATTTGGTTCTTATCTTTAGGGTAGTCATCACATTTTGAGGTGATTTTTTTGGTCAGCCAAGCTGAAAATTTGGTCCTTTAGGGTAGTCATAGAGTTTAGGACTTTAATTTGTTGTCACATATGAACTTAAATAATGTTCTGTATCATTTCAATTATTTTTAGCACACCACATTAAAAGTCTCTCCCAACATTTTATGTTACGGTATTTAGTAAAGAAAATAATAAATTAGGATATGTTGGTTCTTGAATAACTTGCATCATTTAGAAGAGTTTATGATGTAGTTTGTCATAGCAACTTTATTTCCATCGAGAGAAGCTACTTAGCAAGATTGTGCAGAAGTAACTCAAAAAAGTAGACAAATGAAATTGGCAGGCATATTTGTATGCATATACGGATGCATATATTTTGCAGACCCATATGGCAATTCGGCTTATGGATGGGTGATAGTAAAGAAGTTTGTTGATACTTCAGGCATCAATATAATGGTTAGGGTTCATATTTTCTAATACTTGATTGTTTTTTTTTTAGTCACATGAAATGGTGTGTAAACTTTTCATGAGTGATACAGCTTTTTTGAAAATAAGTCATTGTGACCCATATTTCATGCTTATCGTATATACTTGTACTTCAACATTTTGTTTATTGAAAATTTGGTTCATTCAGAGTAGTCTTATAAGAGTGGTCTTATAAAAAAGCACAGCGTGCCAAAAAGTTTTATAAATCTCAGTAATATTTGAAACTTTACATGTTCGCACTATGCACAAAAAGTGTAAATTTAAATATTTTTATGTTTTCATGCTATTATTCCCATTCACACATGCATATATGGTGTACTGTGTAGATCCATTTCATGATCATGTTCATTACACAATATGTTCATTTACAGCTATTTGAATTTTATTAATTTGAAAATATTACAGGAATGTAAAGTGAAATGACCATTTTGTTTACATTGGTATTTACAGGTTAAATAAGTTGTTTCCATTTTCATGCAAGTCTGAACAACCTGTATTTTGTAATATATATTTTATTTTGTTGTATAAGCAGTTTGCATTTTTATGCAGTACAAGTTTTGATTTGATTTATATTTTTTCCATCATCATCATCAGCCAGATCTTATTCAGTGTAGAGTAATTTTGTAGCATATTGTGTATGTTTTACCTTAATATTAGCACCTTCATTCTTTTCCCACATGTCAACTCATTGATCAAACTGCAGAAATGATAGTTGTTTAGGGCCATCTAACATTGGCTATTTGAGCTCCATGTGATCTTGCCACACTTGAAACCTGTTCAGTTGCATCTTTTAATAGATTGGTGCTCAGCATTGAGAGGTTAGTGTTAGAGCTGGTTGGCCAGATGTCAGGATAATGTGACTTTGTAGTCTCTCTTTGAACATGCTTATGGGATAAAATAATTAGAATGGAATTCTGGGAAGACTGATTTCAAATCATGCAAGTTTGTTACCTTGTATTAATCAAGGTGTGTGAGTGTTGTCAAATTTTTAGTTTTTAAAAATTGTTCACAACACCCACTATCCTTCTACAACTAAGGTAACTATAATTTGTGCATTTTGGAATCTGTCCCCTTGCTAGTGAATAGTATGTATGCCACAGTTGGTTCTTATTACCGGTTATTTTTATATTTTGCTCTGGACATGAAGAAACAATAACCACCAATCTAAATTGCATGTGACATTTCTCTGCATGAAACACTGGATGTATAGCCTTCAAATTCAGTGCAAATAGACAAAATGAGAAGCAACAAAAAATGTTGCATAGTGTGCTTGTTGAATGATCAGAAAAGTACTTAAATTGCACATGGGGAACAAATATGGATTGTATTTTTTACATTGATATGTTCAGAGTATATTGATGTGATAAAATAATCATGAAATTGACAGTTGGGAGAGGGGGCATATTTAAAATCATGTGAGTTATCTTGTATTAATTTGTAAATTATCTAGCCCAATGACACCATCTTAATTGGCACAATTTAAGGATTTGTCTGTTCATCTTTACCTATCTCTATTGAGGTTCTTGAACACTCCGTAGGCTTGGTTCCCCAACACGTAAGATGTGTACATATGCAACCTTGACAGTTCCCCTCCTCCTTCCAAGTGGAAACCACGCATTAGCACTGATAATTCGAGGACCAGTGTTTTATCACTGTTTGTACTGGCAGATGATTTGGGATTGGTGTTCCTCGTCTGTGCACCTGACTCCTATTTCTATATGTTCAATGACGTGATTCCTTTTGTTCATTTAGAGTCAGGGGGCATGATTCTTTGTCGTCTTTGCATCTGAATTGTCCATCCACATCAGCAAGCTAGAAACTAAAGTACCATCTCCTGATGGACCAAGTGGATTGATGTGTTATGGTCTCCTCAGATAACACATCTATTGTAGGATGTCTCTGATGTCAAGGAGGCAAGCAAACATGTCACTTCACTTTGCATGGAGTTTTGGAACCTTCACTATGCCATTTCAGAGAACATCTCCCTCTGAGTTTGCCACATTTTAGGAAAGAAGAACAAAACCTCCAATAAACCATTGAGGGAGGCATCCTTTCAGGACCTTACACTCAAGACTATTTTTAAAAAAAATATTTGTTTTGGTGTCAGTGAGAAGATGCAGTGTAAGTAATGCATTATCTGTAGACAGTAGCTGTCTTGTGCACCTGCACATAAGGGCAACTTGCATATGTAAAAACTTAATAGCTGATGACTACATTTTTCCCCCAACCCCCCAACCCCGAAAAATAATTTTGTGGTTGCATCTGGGCTCTCTCCAGTTTAACGGCAATTATGATTCCATTTCTCCATTGTCAGTCAAAACTCTGTTAATCTTTGGTGGTTCCATCACATGTTTAGAACCCCTGTCTCAGTCAGATCAGTTCTGGAGATGATCAAGATTATCATTAGGTATACCCAGTTTGGCCACAATGTTTCTGTCTATATGCCTTGAAAGTGAAAAGAAAGGGTAGGAAATGTCTTTTCCTTCCTCTCAAGGGCTCCTTTTGGCCCACTTTCTCACGGTGGATTGTGACTGTAATCAGAAGATCTTGCCACATAGGCCAGTCAAACTCGCTCCTCCTTGGAGATTGTCAAGAAAGATGCATGCTACATTTTCCTTCCTTCTTCATTTATTAGCACAATAAAGTGCAGGCATTTTATATGGGGACACAACATGTGGTCCAGAGTGACACAAGCATTTCATAAAGTGGATATCTCCCTCAGAACGTAAGTACATTAGATTTTCTGTTTTTGATCAGTTTATCATATTCATCCCACCTAACTGATATATTCAGCTATGCAACAGTGACAGGTAAGATATTGATGCTATTAAAATGTAAAGGGTAGGTTTAACTAATTTTAATTAAGCAATATTTAGTGATTGTTATTGTCACCCCTCACTAATGTCCCTGTATAATGTCTGAAAAAAAAAAACTGTTCTATATATGATCATGTAAGGTGCATGAGTGGGCTGTTGTCAATTCTTCACTCTATATGATATTTCTTCATATTGAACAGATAAGATTTTTCAGCATGAAAATGTAAATGCTGCACAGTAATGAAAAATAGGCATTGCATAAATAAAATTAGTTTAACAGCCTCTCCATTACCCTCTATATATCTCACAAATGTACTGCTAATTAGTTGTTGGGCCCTATCTCCGTTTTGATGACAGGATGTTTATTTTGTTGTAATATGTCTTTTTCAGCTTGATGGTTCTTCACCTAAGAAAGGAAGAACCAAAAAGGACTTCTATGCCTTCTGTTCGTGGGTCCTGGACTATACACAGTATGAGCCTCCGAAGCAAGAGGTCAGTTTTCACAATTCTGTGATTATTTATAAATTTTCATAATTGTCTCTCTATTTTTCTCATTTTTTTCAAAAGCAATTCCTGCTTAACCATAAACTAAAATAATAAAATATTCCATTGTCCCTTAATAACATAAAATTGAGTGAGTCTGACTTTGTCAAAGTTCATTTTCATGTTCCAGTACTTTTCTTGTCTTATTTCTGTATTAATAGTTCTTTTTATTAGATCCAGTTCATGTTTTGTCAAAGATTTTTTTTATAAAGAAAATTATAGCACCAATTTTAAAAAACTGAAAATCCAGGATGTGAAACTGGAGGACTCTATTTAGAGCTCTGACATTGGGTGGATGTGGTGATATTGTTATATTTCAAATAATGAATTATTTCAATGCAGCACTGCTTCAAATAGGAAAACTGCATCATTTAAAAGGCCAATAAAACTGTGTGTGATTCATATTACCCCACTGACTATATTTTTCCTGCCAATCCTAAATTTGGGGGATAGCATTAAAAAAAAAAGAAGGAAAAAATTAACAGAAGGATGTAACTATGATCTAAGTTAAATTTAGGATGTGAATGATGCTTATTTTCTGGTTTATGTTTCATTTTAAATCTCGCTGGATCCCCTCCCCTTGGCCAGTTGTTTCTACTGACATACCTACCCTAATTTTTTTTTCAAACTATTTGGAACCTCACCTATTTTTTTTAATTTGGTTTAATACGTCACTTTTTCAAATGAGTCATTTTTTGGGTTAGAAACCATACTGATGATAAAATTCAGGAAGTTATTTTTTGGTACTTGAAACAGTCAAAATCACACTTGCTTGGTATTTGACATGCATCACACTTAAATACATGTATACGAATACTAGTTTTTATGAGGCCTATTACTAATAAGAGAGAGGCTGATGGGTGGGATTTTGAGGTAGATGGGGATTGGCGAGAACACATTCTGTTTCTGTCTAGCAGGAGTGAGATAATTTAGGACAGATACTAGCTTGTATAAATAATAGAATTAATCTCTGCATGTAACTTGTGTATAACTACAGGAATTGAGAGCTCAGAACAACACCAGCCCACTGGGAAGCAATGGCAGCATTGCAGACAGCTACTCCTCAGATACCACCATGTCAACTTTATCCACAAGCAGTCGAGATGAGGGCACTGGGGATTTGCAGGATTCTGGTAGGTTCTACGGTGTAGAAATATAGCAACACTGTACATGTCAGTTTCATAATGAATGCTTTCAGAATGTTCAAAACAGTCCTTGCTCATCAACATAGACGTATGTCCAACAGAGATTTGCATGTAACGATCACTGTCTTTGTAGTAAGCAGGTATATGCTTACAGATTTATCCCAAAAAATTAAATTAATTAATTAACTAAAAAATGTGCATAATATTTTCAAGCTGTGCATGTATTAATTAAATCCATATATTCAGCGGTTTCCCTCCCTTTCTTCCTTAGAGATGAATGGAAGAATATACCCCTACCCAACCCACTTTTTTCAGGTCTAGAGTAGACACTATAATACCAATTAAAAGTATAGTTCTAAAAGTAATGATGAAAAAAATCGTATGGGGAATAAATCCTTGCAAGCGCAGCCATGTAGCAAGTTCATCCAGGGCATGGGTAGAATAAGTGATTTTGGAAGTTATGATATAAATAAATGGATAAAATGTGGGCCATAAGTTGCACTTACCTGGTGTAGTCTATCAAGATAAATGGCAATGTATGTGTATAAAGGGTTTAATGGTATATCAGTGCAATATTGGTTCTGTGAAAGGTAAGTTCTAAAAATGTAAATACGAAGAATTGCACGACAAAAGATGCGCCATAATATAATGTTGCATTGTCATTATTCAGAATTTTCCCATGCCAGATGGATAGTGTGTCAATATTAATTATGTATAAATAAAAGAATTTCATGAGAATATTTTTTTAGCATATTATATTAACATAACCAAGTGAATATTGTAACAATTTGTTTTGGCAGGTTCAATCACATCATACCTATATTGGTACCACACTAGTCTCAAAATGAATTATTGCTGTACTTTTGTTTAAGCCTCAGAAATGCTTGCCTACCAGAAACTGACACTTTCTTTCTAAATTTGACAAATCCCCATGTATCAATGGTCAAAATAGGTAGAGAACAGTACCGGACAGTTAAGCCCAGGTACAACACTGCAATTGTGATGATTGATCTTTGGACTTGAAAATATACATTTTTGAAAAACAATGCTTATCTAGTATTGGCTTAGATTTTAAGTAACACACTGATTATACAATTTGTGATATCTATTAAAGGTTGCAACTGAACACGTCACTTATTTGGCAAGATCCAAACTGCCCTCTAAATCTTGCCTTAGTACTACTGGTAAACTTGCATCTCAATCAAAGAGTTGTTGAATGGAAGAACAAACTATGGGATTAAGGTCAGTTATTTACTGGAAGAGGCAGATATCTGCTTGGCACTGAAAAAGTACATGTATTCACTGGGCAATGTGGCTTGACTACAAAGTGGGTGCTCCCTTAATAGCATTGTCAGAAAACTTATATACAGTACTCTATGGCTCATTTTATTACCCAGGTTATTATCACTGTAAGGGTACACAAGTACCTGGATGCCTGTTGGCATCTTTTATCCACACTCTAGATTAAAGTCAGTGTTAAAATTGTTTCAGATTACACCCTGTGTTAATTGTTCTACTGAAAGATTCACAAACGGATAAGTTTGACAAAAGGAGGTTTATTTGTATATTTTTTTCTTCTTGTTTTACTTTTATGTTTGCTCATTATTGTGTACAATGAGCCATGAGAGGTCATGGATGATTCATCATTTGGTTCTGTATACATCACTTCCTCACTGTAAGGCCTTCATTGTCATGAACCCCATTTTATTAGGTGGTAGTAAAATTATGTCTAGCGTACTTCATTATCAGGCAGTCTTATTATAAGTCATTGTACTCAGCCTCTCAGTATAAAATGAAGAAGTATTGTACTAGTGGAAATCAGTCATTATAGTCAGATGTATATAGAAAGCCTCCATAGCTGACAACTAACTTAAATTTAAATTATGGACAGTATAGGACATCCTGATTGTACATTATGTTTTGAGCTGATCATGTAACTTGTGGAGGACTGTTGATGCTTTTTGTTTGCTCATTATTTGCCATGTTGTCTAAGATTTCTTCTCTTAACTTTATATAGTGTAATGTGAAATGTTGTAGATTAAAAATCTCAGTGCACTTACGACATTGAGACCAATATAAACTAAAATAGTTCTATCAATGATGTCACGATTTTAGGACCATTAACAAGTCAAGAGACAGATAAAAAGTTTTTCATGCCAAAAAATTATTATTTATACACATGTATGCAGATATGAGTCTGATACATTATAACCAAAAAAGTTGTCATCGTAAGCTTTTTTAAAGTAAAAACAAGGGACCAGTGTGTGTGTGTGTATGTTAGTTAAAAATGACTAAAATCTAATTAGTAATTTTCTTTTTTACTTAATACGAAATCTGTGGGACTTCATTTTTTTAAAAAAAAATTTCATCATGTGGAAGTTCATATGTCTGCATATTTGTAGTATTTGTACTTTTCAGATTTATTTTCTTTAAGTCTTAAAATAAAAAAAAATAATAATTTTAGGTTTTGAATCAAATAATTTGTTTTTTTCCTTCCATTTCAGATGATGATTCGTGGGACCTTATCACATGTCATTGCCTAAAGCCATATGCTGGAAGACCCATGATAGAATGTAATGAATGCAATACTTGGATCCATTTATCCTGTGCAAAAATCCGCAAAACCAATATTCCGGAAGTTTATGTTTGCCAGCATTGTAAAGACAGCAAACTAACCACGCGCAAGTCCAATCGACAAAGAATTGAGAACAAACGGATTACAATTTAGTTATTGGTGCGGTGTTCTTCAAAAATTATTTCCTCTTGACTCAGGACCCTTTTTGAGCTGGAAGTGCATTGGAATGAATGGTTGTGTGTTATGTCCCTTTTCATTTATGCATGTATGTAATTATTTCTTTAAAACTCCAGGTATAGTTTATGAATCAATTGTGCTGAAACAGAACATAACATTCCAGTTCACATTTTTGTCTCACCTGCTCACCATATAGCAAGACATAAGTACCATTTTCTATCAGCAATGTCATCCTAGTTATTGTCAGCAATGTGAAGATTTTGTACAGATTTTTGTTCATTTATGGGGTTTTTGCTCGTGTTAACATGTTTTCAGCTGTAAACAATGTAGATTGGCTTGCATGTAACTTGTTGACAGGTCAGTGTCTGTGCTGTTATGTTCATGGGGTTTCTAGCGATCCTGGTTTATGCTGTTTACAGCTGGAAACATGTTATTGATGGGTAGATGCACTGTAATTAGTTTCATGCATATAGGATTGTGTGCAGTTGAGATTAAAATTCTTATGTTCAAGATATTGTGTCCAAGTATTTCTATTAGAGTTCTCTAC
This sequence comes from Venustaconcha ellipsiformis, assembly GCA_003401595.1. Lineage (NCBI taxonomy): Eukaryota > Metazoa > Mollusca > Bivalvia > Unionida > Unionidae > Venustaconcha > Venustaconcha ellipsiformis. The sequence goes on along the minus strand of QKMX01361593.1, from coordinate 6,631 downwards.
AACTTGTACTTTGGTCTCTAGGCATCATTACAAGCTATGGTGACAATCCACTGTGCAACTTTATCACTCAAGTGCCTGTGTGGCATAAAACGTCTTTGGCTGTTCCATTTTAAACATTTGTGATACCCAGAGAAGGTAGTTATTTAAGAATGTATGCCAGAGTACTTGAATTACTCAGTTCATATGAAGATTTTACTGAATTCTAAATTGCATCTATTGGTGACTACTCCACACTAAAATTACCTTCCCTGCGTCCCAGGTATGTTTGCTGGAACAGATCTATCAAATTACTGTGAATGTAATTGAAATTTTCTTTTCCATTGTGACCTATCATGACCTTGAACACTGCTTGAAAGAGCCAATCAGAAGTTCTCTTTCAAACACACAGTAACTTATTGATCGATAAAGCGGGCACTTTCGTTGATTGGTGTAAGTTTGTTACATTTTGTTGTTGATGTAATTTTATTATGGTGATAAACGAGGCTATATCCTCACATGCAGCTCAGGGTGATAAAGGGGTGCCGCAGATTGTAGCTCTTTTTGCTTGTGATGATGGATTTTAGTTTAAGTAAAGGCATTTTTATAGGATAGATTATAAATCTGCCTATTAGAAAGAAATATATATATAATTTAATAAATAAAAGACAAGTTGTGTCATAAAATAGTGTGTGCTGTATCCTGTGATATTCAATGGTTAACTCTGTATTTTATTTATGGATAATACTTTGTCATGCAAGTTATTAGTATGAAATTATAGCCACATCTTGAAAAACCCATTTCCATCAGGTCTTTTAACACCCATATATCATCTATATATAAAGTCCAGACTTTTTAAAACAGTACAACTAAAGACAATGTGTTGATATTTTTTAAATGGAAAATTTATATTTTTTGATACAACACTTGTAATTGCAGCAAAAGTTTTTGTTCTAACTGTTAAATCATTTGACAAAAACTCAGAAGTTTTCATTGTACAACAAAAAATTACTCCTAAATATTTTTTTGTTGGCCTCTGTGAAATGGAAGTCGGCTATTGTAATACCCAAATCATTGGCTTCCACACATTCTTGCTTCTTAGGTCCTAGACGACAGTTTGGAGTGAGTTTCACAACTCCTACCTCCTGGGGTTAAGTTCGTTCATGTATATACATATACTTTGTACATTCTTTGTTAAGTTTTTGTATTTAGTTTATGACCATGTAGGCTCCTTGTCACTGTGACCTACATTTCAATTTACTCATCTTATAGGTCTTTTGCATGATGCATACATCCTATCTCTGATTCTATAAATGCTTCTTTAGCAGTGAGCACACTATTCAGCAAATAAGCTTGGAGTACACTCAAATCAGTCTTTAATCTACAGTAATGATCTTTTATCTTACTTTTTAGAGCCTTTTGTATGTACCCCTATGGGTGTCAAAGAGGGTACCTTCCAGTAGCAGATATGCAGTCATTGATACAGTTGTGAGACCTAACATGAATGCTATCTCTCATTACAAAAGTTATTATGACCAATGTTTTACATTTTGTTGATGGGAGAATGTTTAATTTTTTATAGTTCTATTTTAATGTGCCTCTCTGTTCATACTTTGCATAAGAGAAGTTAACCATGACCTGTATTTCACCTGTCACTGGCTGTAATTAGGTTTTGCATTTAGCTTGCAACCATTGGCCATTTTGGCATGCTGTATGCATACTGTTCTTCTCAGAATGCCAAAACTTGGTGAGTCAATGCATCTTTTTGCAAAAAGAGGTCTCTGAACTGTATTTTTAGTGCTTTAAGGTAATCCTGTTAATGTTAGAATCAAGAACATATTGGTGTTATCTTGCAATTAAATGTCACTGTGCCTTATATTTTATGATTTACAGTGTTATTTGTGTTTAGCTCACACTGATAGATTTTGGCATGCTATATACATACCAACCAACACAGGCCCATTCTGAGCAGTATACTGTTTAAAAGTAGGAAAAAATATTTGTATTCATTGGTAAACTTTGTATATATACATGGTATATTGAGATAGTTTACTCTCAACAAGTTAACCGTATTGTGCAAGTAGATGAGTAGGTATTTGAAGATTGAACTGCATGCATTCCATGTGAAACTTTTGCTAGTATCTTATGAAGTTAGTTACTAATGCATTAACTATGCTTCTATAAGTAATTGTTGTCACTCCACTTAAAATAGCTTTTGAAGCTGATTTTATGAGCAATGATTTTAAAACAAACCTCTCCCATTAATTAATTTTTGGTTTTTATCAACACTTTATAGTATCTGTCGGACTGTGACCATTTTAGAAAAGAATGTCTTTGTAATGTTTTATGCATTTTGTTCCCATTCATTGGAGGCTAACAATTCATAAGTCACGATCACTTTAGGCTGAATTTTTTTTTTGCATGATGTTTACTTTTGCAACTGGATATAACTAAGATGTTAGACGTAAGCTATGTAATCTTGGTTTCATTTTTTTTCTTGGATTCTAATAGCCATCTCTTGAGCAGCTGTACAGTGAATACCCTTTCTGTTGACAGAAAAAAATATAGTTTTGTAAATGAACACAAATTTGATGACACACTAAATATTTTGTCATTGTTGTAATAATAGGGATGAGTTCATAATAAGACTTAGCAACATATATGCAGTACAACTGGTACACACTCATATTTTATTTTAGCATGTTTAACATACATCTTGCAATCGGCATTATTTCCTTGAATCATAAGTCATAAATCACAAAACCATTCATCATTTTTTAAAGATGTGTATGACTGATCTCATTTGTACAAAAATTGATAAATTTTTCATTAAGTGTAGAAACTCATAATGTTGTTGTAAATATATAAATTAAGCCATGATAACATTCATATTTAATCACGATTCATTTATTAAGAGGCATATACACACGACCATTATCTTGCACAAGATTGAATCTTTGTAACTTTCTTTTGAATCGGACAAAAACAAAAAGTACTTCATCCCCAGATGCTAAGGTAGTGGGACATGGAATTGATGTATGAACTTGAATCTGCCCATGCATGAAATTGTGAACAACCAAGCATCCATGTTTTATCTTAATTTAATTTGCTTTGAAGTTTTTTATCTTCACAAGGACTTTTGTGTATCATAATTAAAACATATTATTTATATTTCAATGTGTTATTGCCCTGGACTTGCAACAGATTATGCCAATTTTTAGTTTTTGCTTCATTTCAGGCAAATTTTATTTGAAACTTCATCTTTTAAAAAAGGACCAAGATCAGATTCCTGTCTTTTGACAGTTAGCAGAGTTGTGACCCCTGACAGAATAAGCATCCTATCGACTTTTAAGTGCTGTGAACAGTCACATTTTTAGAGGTTTGATTTCAACCAGATTTTGTTAATAAATTCTTTACAGTGTCTCTCCAGATTTCAAAGTAGCCAGGGTAGTTCTCAAAATTGTCGCCATTGATGGAACAAAATTAAACAGCCTAATGTCTTGTGAACACCCTGGAATACACCTATTGTATTAACCAATTTCCTTTTTATCAACAAGAATTTGAGTGATTTTAATGATTTGCAGATTTGGGCCATATTTCAGAGTTCTGGCAGTTGACTGACAGATAATTCTAATGGCTGTGAAAACTAGTATTCATAATATTTTGCTTTCCGTAAAATTAGCCTTGAAGGTTCATATTGGAAATGACAAAAAGATTTGATCGGATTATCAAGAGTCCTTCGATGAATTGCATAAATTGTCCTTAGACGAATTGCAATTCCCATAATAGTCAGCTTCCTAATGTCTATCTTATTCAGTTAGTAGCTGGTTTTCCTATCTGCCATTATTGTGTAATTTACTTCCTATCAGCAGGAAACATTGTTCCATCACTTAGCCTTCTCCCGAGAGGTTGTCTTTTTCTTTGAAATATCTTTAAGTTCAGCTGGATTTTTGATACTGATTAGATTCTTAAATTCCTAGTCCATGACGATTATTTAAACTCATTTACCAAGTATAAATCAAATTCAGTCTCATGCTAGTGGACTAATAGTTTGGGATCAAATTGATACATTGAATTACAGGTTGCTTGAAAGTTTTGAAAAATGTACAAGAACACCAGATCTGAAATTCATAACATTATTTTGATTATAGTTCCTTGTTCAGAATGATGTATTTTTACATTAGAAGTAAACTTTATATTGTTGTTTAAGACATGGTCAAATAGTATATGCACTGAAATGAACGAAAATATTGTATTTGTTGATGACAAGTATCACACTAGTATATTGTATATGTATATGAACATTTGTTCACATTTGTTGATATTTTAATGATGTTTATAAGAATTATCATTTGTTACGAGTTTTAACAGGTGTGCTATCACAACAAATATATTTAAATGCGCATTGTAAGTAACCCATTGTTATACTCTACTGTGACCTTATATTGATCCCTTTCTTCTGGCAGGGTAAATGTCAACTTGTATACAACAGGAAAGAAATTCTACTGTAGACAAGTCTGCTAAAACATAAGTTTTTAGCATGCATTTCAAATTTTAGTTTGTAAGAAGCATATTTTTGATGGTGCACAAGTGTAGTCTCTTGGTACCATGATATAGACCTCACAATGTTTGATGCATTTGCTGAATCTCCAGTTCACTTCATTTTGTTGCAAATTTCACCAAGATCATGCTTTCACATTGCATTTCATTTGAAGAAATAATGTACAAGGAACTCTAGAATTTCTATTGATTTTTCTTGTTTTAATCATTAGTGGTGGAAGAATGAAGAAATCAGTAGCCCAGGTTTAATTCAGTAACTTGGAAGGATCTTAAATCTGGAACTGTCCAGAGCAGAGCACTAGATAAGCAGCATATTTTTGTATTTAATGCAAATAAATGGACTAAAAAATTGTAGGGATTTTTTTTTGTCTTCAAATTAAGCAAGGTATCTTTATTTTAAGCATTTTTCTCCATAGTTGTTAGCATATTTCTCTTGTAGTAGGTATTGTTCATGATTTATGATGGTGTATTTGATCAATAGGAACTATACTACTGAGTCGAGTTCCAGATATTCAGTACACATTTACAATGATAGTGCATGTAATTGAACACAACCTGAATTCCTGTCAACAAGTGCATGTAATTGAACACACCCTGAATTAGTCTGTCAACAAGTCTAGTATTGCAAGATTGTTTATGCTGTTTAGAAAATATTGTATTAGGTCTTTAAAAAACTTTAATTTTTTTTTTTTCATCTGTCAACTTCTGTTTTCCCCCTTTCCTGCCATCACGTCATTGATGATTGGCCTGTTCTGTGAATCAAGTTGTAACATCATGCAGTAGTCCACTGGGAAACTGAAGAATATGATGTTGCTCAGACTGCATCCTGGAAATCCCTGGATATCAATGGCAAGATCTGTCAGACAGTGCTTTAACTTGGTTTTCTGTATTCTAATATCATTTACAAGATGTCACAAGTTTACTTTGTGGAAGGCTGCATCTTCGCTAGCCAAGGATCCAATGTGACACCTTGGCATATCAATCAGATATTTCAGTGCTTCGGCTCTGTAAATTTGAATGCTGTACCTACATGATCAAGACAAGGGGAACAAACTGGAATGAGCTAGTAAGTAGCAGTTTCCACTGCCTGCCCATGTTTGTACAAAAACTTCCTTTATCTAAAATAAACATGTAATGTCTTTGTTCTGGTAATTTGTTGTATTTCAATCTTAAACTTACAAAGTATCCTACTTCTCCAATACCCTAATGAATAAAGCGTCAACCTAAGATGTAGGTATGGGTTCAAACCCTGGCTTAGTCGTACCAAAAACTAAATAGAAACAGTACTAACAGCTGCCTTGCTAGGTGCTCATCATTAAGAGGTTAGCGTTAGGACTGGTTGACCTGTTATCAGGATAATATGACTGGGTGGGACATGATGATACTGACTGAAAAATGATAAAGTTTGGTTAAAACTCCAAATTTCACACATACACAAAGTATCCTTCTGAAGTAAATTGTCTCCATCATATTCTCTTACTCATGACATCGATAGTTCAGACCAAGCACTGATGTCTGATCTGGCAATGTGTAGATAGGATTAACATATCGGAACCATGGCTAGTGAAGATGGGAAGGCTTCTGCTTTTTTACAGGTTTCAGTTTATCCTTGGGTTTAATATCTAGTTGTATCTGTTTCATTTGGCATATTAGGATTCATTTTCCTTATATCAGTTCTCGTTACATACAAGTCCATAACAGTTTTAGATTAAATAAATCTTTTAGACAGAATAAGCCCAGATCTATCAAGCCAGTTTACACAAGAATATTCATCTTCTAGTCTCCTTTTATACAGACAAATATGACATGCATTTAAACTTGAATTTGAACAACTAACATGGTTCTGCAATCCTGAAATGAGAGCATGCTCATTTTTACATCATTTTGTTGAAGCACAAATTTTAGAGGACAACGGTCATCTTACTGTTGAAAATCAAGTTGTTCGGGTACCACCACTGTGGTGCCGAAGTCCCAAAAAGGACATTATACTCCCATTCTTAATACTTCCTAAGAAAGTGAGGCATTTTATTTTGATTTTCTCATCTGCAAATTTTAATGTCAAATCTATTATCTATTGTTGGACAAAAAAAAAAAA
>QKMX01361575.1:0-11520 GCA_003401595.1 Venustaconcha ellipsiformis | reverse complement strand
AATCCCCAAACTATTCTAAATCCCCAAACTATTCTAAATCCATGAGCCTGCAGTGGCTATAGACCAAGTAATTGCAATGGGTAGTTATGAGCAAGTATGTCAATGTCCAAGGTTTCAGGTGGTATTTTTAGCTCATTCAACAAGTTAGTCATACAGTTTTATTCATGAAGCAATTTAAAAGAGCCAATGACTGTTCATATTTCAACTTTAACTTAAAGGTTTCATTAAAACACAGAAATAGGCTTTTTTATGGTTGCAAATTTTGTGTGGAAGAAAGAAAATATACCACTATAGGTTTATAATTTTTTTTACTCTTGCAGGTGGTTTTGATGATAATTCACCCCTGGACTCGTGTGAGAAGTATGACCCACTGAAAGATGAGTGGAGCTTCTTCTCCAGCATGTCATGTTGCCGTGGAGGGGTGGGGCTTGCAGCCTTGGGGGGTTTAATATATGCTGTAGGGGGACACGATGGATCCAACTATCTTAACTCAGTGGAGGCATATGACCCATTGACAGACAGGTAAAGACTCCTTTCAACCAGGATCTGAAGAGTTCATTGTAATATATTTTATGAAATTCACACTAGCATTGTATGCAAGGACATTTTGTTTGTTTGATGTTACTTGTCTGGCACCCACACAGGCTGCAGTGGCAGTAATAGTGTAATATTCTTGTCATCAGCTTAAAGTATTTTTCTTAAAGTGTTTAAAAGTCATATACAAGGGATGTATATTATAATGTGGTTTGTCAATGAGACATAGTGTTATATGAAACCTTGTAACTTCTATATACTCCAACCTCTTTGATTAGTGGGATACTTAGTTTTAATATCTTTAAATGTAACAAGTGGTGTGATTGAAACTCCAATGTCTTTGGTGAGCCCATGTTATCAGTAGCTTATCATCAACAGTCAGAATTTTCAACAATGTTTCAATTTGTGGTTCAGCTTGATGATATAATCTGAGGCCTTCTTGTATTTGAACACTTATTTGCTCATGTATGTAACCATTCACAAACTGTGCTACTGATTAAAGTGTCCTTGTTTTGTTTTCTCCAGTTGGAAAGAATTTCAAGATCTTACAAAAATGACTTTAAATATCTTTCAAACTTTCAAAGTGTAATATCTGAAGAATAGGGTGCCATTTTGAAAACAACTTCTGATTGGATGAGTGCAAAACAGAAAAAAGCTTTATACCTATTGATGCTTATGTTTTGTAATAAAAGAGACAAGCTTCTTGATTACTTGGACTAATTCTATTACTTCATTGATCACTTGAGGAGATGAGTTTTTAGTCTCAACCAATCCAAATGTCAGTCAAGACTAGGATATTATAGCTATTTCATTGCTAATGCAAATTTATATGAAGAAAATCACACAATATTTTAGCACTTAACTCTTTATATGCCTATCTTCATATAGTGTATACATGCAGATAAGAATAAAGCAGGCTTTCTTTTTAACAGTAAGTTAATCCTTTTAACAAAAAATGTGTCAGAGTCACCAGCTGTTTATATGCAACCATTATAGAAAATTAACTGCATCATTTTACTGTTACATTGTATAATCACTAGATTTTAAACTGACTTTCATATTGCTTGTGTTATAAATCTTTATCTATTGTTAGATATTTTCCTTGAACAAGTCTAATTGTGATTGTTGTCCAGTATAGCAAATACATTTTGTTGCCCAAGGGCTCATGTTTTCATAATCTTATTCAATTCTATTTTGATGCCCAAAGGCTAATGATTTGTCTTATAAAGAATTATCTTTTGGTGTCCAAAGGGATATAACATTTTTCTGTAAATTATCTTTCTCCAATAGTTAGCTAATTACATAAACATTGGGAAAGTAAGTATCCACTACCTCTGGAATCTAGTCCTCCCAAAAAGATGAATTTCTTCCATCTCTGTTCTGTAGACCAAGGTCAGTAACTCTTGCCAATTACCTTGCCACCTTCAGTTTGTGCTAGTATTTTTAAGCTTAGCAGTGCATCAGCTGTAATGGTTATATTTGCATGGAGGTTGGAAAGGTTTTTAATGAATGTAATCAAATAGGGATTCTTAGAAAAAAATAATTTACATACAAAACATTTGCTTTCCCATTTGAATATGCTTATCCTTCAAATATGTGCTAGTTCACATTAATGTTGGGAGAATAGGTTGGCTGAATATCCTTCCTATACCCAGGAAATGTTGAAAGTGCTGGGGAATTGGTTGTGCTGACATCAAATGGATCTGTTGGTCATCTGTGCCACTGCACCTACCAGATCTTGTCATTGTGATGCTAAAACTGGTAATATAAACTCAAGAAGGATGACAGTGCATATCAGCCAACAGCTTCTATAGTCTCAGACTGAAATATTGTGTTGCTTCAATATCATGAGTTGATATCATCATGGGTGTCCCTGTTCTTGTGAGACTTCAGGGTACATCAAGCGTGTGACCCACTTTAGCTGTGATGAGATGGTTTGAAGGGTTATATCTTCTTTTGCAAACTTAACTAGAGATGTTTTTGTGTTTGATGAATTTATTTAGTCCTTATGAGAATGGACAGGGTCTTGTTGGAATACCATCCTTGATAGATCCATGATAGCAGCCTATCCCAAGAATGCAGAACCATCTATAAGAACTGTAGATAGTTTGGGTCCATTTAAAGGGCATGTAACTCACCTTGCATACTGCAGCTAAGCTTTCAGGAAATTGGTTTTGTATAATAGTAACTTCAGTTAGATTCTGGTTAAAGGTCAAAATGTATCTGATTTGAGCCATGTTAGAATCAGTGGAAGATTCCACTTTGGAAACAGTGTGAGAGATTTTGGTTGATTCAAGTCAAAATTGGACAGTAGATCCGATAGATCTTTATCAAGACCAATATTCTTCTTCCATGATGCCTGAAAGTGTCTTGCATCATGGAGTGATAGCCTTTTCTCCTCAAAAAGTAAGAGAAAAATACTAGCCAGTTCTGGTATTGATGCCTTCATAGGGATGCTGTTTTTGACTTTGCACCAGTCCCTGAATACATGTCACTTACCCTTAGAAACTTCAAATTAGAGGGGGTTCTTGTTTGTGAGTGCTTTCTACAAATGTTAATGTTTTCCTTTACAAGGTTCTTCAGACAAGAAACAGACATGGAGGAGAAACAAGTCCAGATGGATAGAATATGTCTCATCATATTTGTTTGAGATGATTTGTCTTGCTAGGAATTTTTGAGGGAGTTCTGTTGCTCACTTGAGTAGATTGTTAACTGAGGATTAGTCCCATCTGACAGGGACTGTCAGAATCAGCTTGCAGTTCTGACCCCTCAACTACCAGATTAATTTTGGTTCTAAGACTGGAGGTGTGTAGGCAAAGCCTCACAACTCCTCCCATTTGATTGAAAGTGCATTAATTGCCCAGACTTTTTGGTTTGGAACTGGGTAGATGAATGTGAGCAAAGACTAACGGGTGAAAGGACCATTTGGTATGAAGGATCTGACTCTGTCAAGAAGACAGAGTTCACCAGGATATTAAGTCTGTCAGGAATGTCTGATTTATACATTAATACAGATTTAGAGCATAAATGCTAAACCAGAATTTTAAGGTGCATGAAGAGACAGCTAAGGAGTATCAGATCTGCTGCAGCATTTGGTAATACAAGGAGTTGCAAAAACTCTTATTATAATTCATTTCCTGTTGGAACTGGACTTCAGAAGTTTATTGATTGTGGATGAGTTTCAGAAGTTTATTGATTGTGGATGAGTTTTATGAAATTGAGATTGTTGATAAACTCCATACACAGACAAAATGATGGAGAATGGATTTGTCTCCTATTCACTTAAAGACCTTGATGACTCAAAAGGGGTAGGTGTGACAAGAATAGAACTTATCCAGTTTTTTTGAGGAAACCCAAATATGCTGTGGATGAAGTTGGCCAGAACACGATGAGGACTCATTTAAACCAAACAAAAGAGTGTGATGATATGCAAATTGAAGGAATTTCCATGATGCTGGGTGAAAAATAAGGACTTAAAAGTATACATTGGATATATTGAGACGATGGAAAACTTGTCCCATCTGATGGAGAGTTAGGTTGTGTCATCTCTTCTCTCGAGTTTTGCTAGAACTATGTGTTGGCTGACTTTCAATTAGCCTTTCACACAAGGAAGAGCCTGGAGTAAAACCACAGAAATTGTGGTTTTTGAACAATCTTTACTACCAGTTTGTTAAGTAACAATCAGATCTCCTGCTGCATAATTTTAATCTTTTCATAATCTGATGGTACATCCATTATTAGTGGAGAAAATGAAAGAGGAAGGGGTTGGATAAATGAAATCTGAAGCTATGAAATAACTTGGATCCCACACTTATTCTGTGGAAATAGGGTGATCTAGTGAAAGTGGAAATGCAGGAGTACAGTGCCACTGGTAGGCTGTATGTGGGTGGTTTCTTGCCCCATCTATAAGGCTGCCTCTGGGTTGTTGCCTCCTCACATTTGATTGGTATCAAAAGTGAATCTTTGATTTGGCAGTACATGATTGCTTATCTCTTTGTTGCCGATCATCTCTCCTTCAGGTCTGAGGTTGATTGGGCTTAAAAGTGAAGGTTGAATGGCAAGCTGGAGGGACAGTTCCTGAGCAGCCTCTCACTTCCTTAGTGTTGCTTCCAAACGTCATTGATGACCAAGGCATGATTGTTACCATAAAAAGCTAACAGTGGTAATTCCAATGTCAGTAACATAGCTCTGATGTTAGTACCAGTTTTGAGATGGCATGATAAAATTTTTTTAAGCATTGTAGAAAACAGAATGCATGTGCCTGAGTTCTCTACCAGCGAGATGAAAAGGTCACTGGTAATTGACTCGGTGAAAATAAAACCTTTGAATTGCCTGCATCACTTGTCTTGTTGTGAAGATGGTCTACGATTTCTTTTAATTTTGAAGACTATGGAAGAAGATGTGAGGAGGGATTCTCTTCCTTCCCATCTGAGTCTGCTGATGCTATGACCTTACAGGTCATGCTGTCAGCAGGAGGTGGAGGACATTTAGAAACCACCAATGTCCAATAAATTTCTTCCACCTTAGCCTTAAAATTGAACTTTTAACACTGATATTGTTTTTCTCCATTGTCAGATCAAAGTGCATTAAATCTTCACACTCACTGTCTGGGCAAGCTCTACTTCCATGTCTATGAAGGACATACCTGCATCAGGCTTGGAAGAGGCATGTTTCATCAAGGGGAGATAATATGCAAGAGTTACTGCTCTTGGTCTATAAACTATAGATGTAAAAGATGATTTTTTTATCTTATTCAGAGGACTGGATTCTAGAGGTAGGAGAGCTTATTTTATTAATGTTAGTGTGATCTGGGAATAATTAGGAGAAAATACAGTTGTATCATCACTCACAAAGTAATACACATTTTGGTAATTCCAGTTTTGACTTTTAATCTGTCAAGGATAATGCATGGAAAATGGTATTAAAATACAAAGTTTTTTCTATTTGGTTTTAAAAATATGGGGCTATTTGCATGAAATTTAACTTGCCCAACAAAGATGTTTGTTGTTGTTGAGGCTAATTGGGGTTGATAATTGATATATGTAAACTAGATTATCTATATGATGTAAAATGAGCATATTACTTTCCCACTAGTTTTGGGTCCTCCAGTTTGTCTTAAAAATGTTAAAACAATAGGGTCTGTTTTCACTGCATTCACTTTCTCATATTCTCTTCTGGCGTGGATTAACTTAATATTTTAATAGTTTCCAAACAGTTCAAAATGATAACCCTTACAGACTTGAAAGTTACAGCCCTGTCAGGTATCAGATATATTCTTTGAAAATACTAATAAGTAACAGCACTGTCAGTCCAAGCATCAATATTCAATTTAAATTGAAGATTTATATCAGTTTAGACAGAAAATCTCTGTTACTGTAAAATTACATCATCTGTTTTGAATAGACAATTCATTTAATTTATTTCTTGTAAGTACAAATGAGAAACATATTATTGGTAGTATACTCTTTACTATTTTAATGGCTACTCAAAGATGGTTACAACAGGAAAGTATTAACACTGGTCGTGCAGGTGCTGGAACAGTTTTAATGGAATGTAGTGCCTGCATGCTCGAAGATGCTAACTGCACTCTTGGCTTCCTTGGTGACAAAGGAGCAGGTATTTTGTGGAGCCAAAGCTTGTAGATCAGAGTGCCTTGTTTTGGTTTCTTTTCATGTACTATCAGTTTTGATTACTGTTAGATTTATTGCAGTATTATACATGGCTTTTGTTTCAAATAAAAGTATTATTGATTTACCATATACACTGTAAATCTATGATTGGAATACTGCCTTAAAAATGATGAAATATATATTGTACTGTTTTTGCACCTGCCTAATTGGTGTCTTGCCAGTCATATGTCCTAATAACTGTATGCTTAATCTCACTCTTATTTCGAAGTTGAACTTAATATATATATTTTTTGGTTTATTTTTTTGCATTGGCTTAGCCTTTTTTATTTTTGTGTAATGTAGTTGACTTATTTAAAAGTGGTTCCAATTATTTATTTATAAAGACACAGGCAATAGTTATAAATCATTTATTTTTACTTGTTCTTTTGTTTTGATAAAATAGCAACTACGTTTTTATACTCTGCCAAAGCAAAAATTGTATATGACGAAATCAATGCTTGCATTAATCCATTCATATTCAGATATTTGGAGTTGGAGAATTAAAAACATTGTTTTTCTCTGGTAAACAAATATCTGTACAACTGAGTATGTTCTATACACCAATCTATTAATATAAGGTATATGTGTATAGTATAGAAGTGAAGTTCGACTGATTTTAGTGTTATACAATATTCTAACTCAGATCAAAACAGAGAGGGTAGAGAGAGAGAGTTGTTCCATTGTATCAAAATGTGTTAAAAGCTACTAACTATATATCTTTATAATAAAATTTGAGCAGGTTATACCATTATTTTGTAGCTGTTTAATTTTATTAACTTCCCAAGTAAATATCACAGCTGAAAAATAGGAAGGGCATTATCAGTGATGAAGTCATTTGTAACGATTACACTGTCAGCATTGAATGTTGATGCCTGTCCGACAGCCCAAAATCAGCAGTTATCCGAAAGGACATGTAACTTTAGTATCTAGCTGATTATTTAATTAACCATAAGTCAGGCAGATCGAGAGAGTAAATTTAAATACTTCATGTTCTTTATATTTTTATTATAGTAATAGACACATAATTAAGATTGGACCAAAGATTGTGTAAATTTTTGTCTAATTACAGTCTATACCAATTATGATGATGGTCAGTAACAGTATATAAATGTTATTGGAGGACATATTATTGTGGTATTGTGGGGACAGCAGTCATTGGTCCACACTGTCTAGCCTACTTATACACATTTTAAATTGCTGATTTATTTTGATCATTTTCAGCTGGTCGCCTGTGAAGGGAATTAAGGAGAGTCGAGCAGGTGCAGGGATGACCTATTTTGACATTAATCCCAAGCTGCTCAAGGATTGCAGTGATGTTGATTTCACAGCGGAGAGTCTGGCACATGTATAACAAAACAGTGTAGAATCTGGCATGTATCTAACTAACCATAATGGAAGAGTGCAAGGTTGAGCACATGTCTAACTGTACAGTGGAGAGTATAGTACATGTGACTACACATAAAAGATGAGTCTAGTACAAGTCTTAATCAGAAAAATGTATTACACGATGTGTTGTTATATACTTTTGTAACTGAAAAACATTGCCACAAAATTTCACACACACATACACACAATATATATTTTGCAGATTTCTTTAGGAAATTGTAATATTTTCATATTATATTTCCATTTTAATAACAATGATATACATTCTGCTGATAACTATGCATGATATTCAGATGCCCCTAAACTACGCTTTACACCTTTTAGAATATGAAATAGTACTTGAGTCATTTTATACTACATACCAAACTGCAGTTAATTAATGCATTTAGAAATCAAGTTTGTAATGTCAGTGTTTATTGTGCACCATGACAACCATTATAGTTTACAACGATTGATAGTTTTGTCATTTTGATAATAACTGTCCTATGAAGGTTTTCTAATTTTACACAGTAATAATTTATGCAAAAATCTAACAGTATGTTGAACATTTATTCATCCTTCAAGTCATTATATTTTTTTCTAGTTGCAAAAATTTATATTAGGAACTTGGTTATGAGTAATCATATCCTGTATTAGTGGGTATTGCTGTCTTCAGTACACAGCCTTTTTTGAAACTGAGAATGTCCTCCAGTTTTAATTCATGATTGCTGCGTTCAGCACATTGGCAGATTTTCAGGTTATTTTTTCCATGGTTAAAAAACCTTCACTAAACTAGCAGTTACAATAGCTGATAATAAATTTCTATGAAATTTGGCATGAATTTATATAGAATATTTTAATAATTAATATACTATCTGTCTAAACGGCAATTTTAAAAAAAATATGATTGAACTGGATTGCAAACATTTGTGCATGGCTGATTACATAAATTTTCAAAACCTGCTTTCTTTTCCTTTAACTCCATTCCCAGATAGCATTAACATTAGAAAGCTACTTCACTGCCCGTTATACTCAGAGAAATGTATATGTAAACCCTTCCTCTTACCTCCCCTTATCACCACTAGGTGTTTATGATTGTTTACAAGCTTTTTGCTTTGATGATAAGAGTCACATTGTTTGTATGCCTATGAAGAAATATAAATAAGTATGTGGATTTTACAACTGTCTGTCCAAGAATTTGGTATAGTATTGATTAGAGATTCATGGTATTACAGGTTAACTGCTGTATTTTTTTCTGTTGTATGTTTCACTGTACTTTTTCACAGTACTGGTACTTTGGTAGTTTCCGTCAGTAAGAAATGTAGGGAATTTTTCCAGATTAAATGGTATTAACACCATGCTTTTATTTTTCATGATAAAATAATTCAAAAGATTATTTTGTTTTACAAAACAGTTGTATTTTTGACCAATTGATTTTGAAAATTACAAATATATCATTATATTTATGATCCTTTAATTACATGTTAAATATGTGTCATGTATGCCAACATTGTTGCCAAATTGGTGTTGTGATATTCAGGCCAAATCCAACTTTTGGAGAAATTTCTGAATTTAATAAATGTAATTTTTATATTTATTGACTAGTACATGTTAATGTGTCAATTGGTTTATTCCTTTCTAAAGCTGCACTTCATCCTCAGATTTTCAGGAAAACAGTAGTTTCTGTTTGTATTTTATGTAATTTCTCAATTCCACTTAACATGTTTTCATTTGTTGAATTTGTTTTGAATTTACTGGCTCTCATTGATATCTTATCAATGTGTTTGCACACTGCCCATGGTTTCCATTCAAATTGTATCAATTTGTGTAGGCTTTAGTGTCAACGCTTACATTTTTATTAACTGTTTGACTGTATGGTCATAAACTAACTAACAGAAGAAGCAAAATCAACAAGTTTGGTAAAACGTAATAAATAATTTCATTATCAGAGCTATAATTAGGAGTCACTTAGAGTATTATGAATTAAATCCAAAATAATCCTAAAAGGTTCTATTAAAGTTCAGAATAATAGAATGATAAAAATGAATTTCAGATCCTCAGATGCACTGATTGACCATCAGTCCTGATGTATTAAAATGGCATAGTTCAGAACTCCAATGAATATTTAATAACTGTCCCCGAATAATATTTTAGTCCAATGAGCAGTTTTTCTAGCTTCAATGGATAATCTAAACAGTTCCTAACAAATAATATCTAAACACAACATTAAATATGTATGAAGACTGATGTTACAGCAAGAACAGAATAAATAAGACTCCAAAACGTTAAATCAGTTTGTATTTGTTGTAAAATTCTGGGTTTTTCCCCCCATTATTTGAAAGCATGATAGGGATTTTATTCTGCCAAACTTAGTCCATATATTTTAATAATCTTAATTTATAGTTGTTCTTTTTTTTCATTTTCTGTCAATATAAGGAAGCATTTTAGAGTTATAATGTTTAAACTCGTAATATTAGCTAGAAGATGCTACACAGAGATCATTGTGCTGTCAATATTAGACTCATTGAATGAACTAAAGATAATGAAATGAATTTTAAAACCATACAAAAAGCATAAAGAGTCAGGTAGATCTTGATAGTTTCCAAGGCATAATCCAAGGACTAAATCACTATGGTAGAGATAAACCCCAGGGTCAGTTGTCTCTTGTCCTTTCATGCCTTGTAGTATAGTATATAGTTATATGGTGGAAGGCTCAAGAGTTTCCAAGTTATGATTAGGGGGGTAGTGATGAACCCTGGTTCAATACCAGCTGAATATGTGAAATTGTCTTTCATGCCTGGTAAGTGTATAGATGGTTGTGTGGTAGGGTTGCCAATTGTTTCTATGTTATGACTTGGGTCATGATCTTGGAGGTTGGGAAAGAACCTAGGGCATCATCTAGGGATCCCAATCTGACATGCTGACACTTTGGTTGTTGATTACATATTTTGATTTGGAAATATTTGAGATATGCATCTTGGGAGTTATTCTAAATTTATGTTGAACCATCCTTCTTGATGCTAGCACTTGGTGATATGAATAATAATTACTCAGGAATCTGGCTTGCTAACTACTGGTCCTGTCTCTATTAGTGACTTTTGTGACATGCAAGAGAGTGTATTGGGTCTACATCCTTGAGCCATGTTTGTTATACTCATAATGTTTGTTATACTCATAATGTACCAGCAGATGACATTCTATGTTTATTATACTCATAACTGCATACAAACTGCACAGATCCAGCTCTGCAGGCATATTATGAAATGGTAGATATGGGTCTGACCTTTTTGCAGTTGGATCTGAATTATAAACACACATGGATGGTATTTTTGTAAATTTACACTCAACTGCCTCAGTTATCACTCAAATCAAAATAAACCAACTAGACATTTTTTTTGTCATTATGAATGCTTTGTATGGCTCAAGACACTAAATAGTTTCAATTTTTTGCTCAAAATAAATCTTACTGTGGGATTGTTTATCATAAACAACTTTTCAGTTTTATATCTTAAAAATACCAATAGACATGTATATATTATATATTTTGACTTGTAATGGATGTATTTCTAGTGTTTGTTCAGCCTGCTTGATGGAATGTGACATATTGATCACTTAAGTTTCCATGTGCTTGTAATCCATACATCTTTTCACACCCTAGATTAATCTTAATATTCAATTTTTTCACTGTCCTTTTTATTTGAGCTCTATGGCAGGCACAATATGCAGGCAATGCCATTTTTTGTTTATATGTAGAAGCAGATATGTGTATGACAGATGCATATGTAATTAAAATTGTGTTAATCAAATGATTGTTGGGTCTGTCATTATACAAATGTTTCTAAATTGGACACTTTGGGCAAAAAAGATATGGCAGAATAATAGAAGTGGCCAGTACAAGGTTTGATATATGCCATGTACAGTGTGACCCCGCTATAACATGGTAGTTGGGAGC
>QKMX01361572.1:0-13528 GCA_003401595.1 Venustaconcha ellipsiformis | reverse complement strand
CTCTCTCTCTCTGATGAATACAACTTTTAAATATGGAGCAAAGCTGCGACATCCATGATTTTGGTGCATTCCAATTACTATTTAAACCAACTTTGCGGATTGCAGAGTAAATCTGAGACTGTTCCTATTTGCTTATAAATCACAGAATATAAGCTGATGTTTAAATCTTAGGCCTCAGGAAAATTTCTCTGAATTACTTTAGCATTGTTTGATGTTTTCTGAAAGTCTAAAACCCACACCTCTCTGCAGTCCTTGGCCATACCGAAAACCATGTCCTGAAAGAAGAAGTGGACTAACATTCGTTCCACAGATCTTTGCAACCATATAGTATGAAATTCATATAATAGATCGTATAAATTTCAGAATGCATTGACCTGGTTTGTGTCTATATTTTGACAGTAATTTTGGTTATTGACGATATTGGTTCCAAGCATCCTATGCAATCGAATCAATAGATTTTAATTTTCATAAAATACATCGGCTGGAGCCCAGCTAGAATAAAATTTCTGTTCCACCATTACAGTTAACCATAACGAAGTTGAAATACAATTAAATATCTAAGAACTAAAAAGAGGCATTCATACTCAGAAACAAGGGTTTGTATTTTATTTTAATTTTTGTCAAGTAATAGTTAACCCAACTTGTTTGATCTTAGACTATAGCAAGAAGAATGGTTGATAAAGAATGTTTGAATTTAGCAGCATGCTAACAGTATTCAAATATAAGTCTTAATGGCAAGATTTAAAGCTTTATGCATTTGATTGCAGGAGGTAGTGGAGACATTAATGAAGGAATGTCTTGAAATGGCCATCGAAGACAAGTGTGTGTCAATAGCTTTTCCAGTCTTTGGAACGGGAACCCTTGATTATCCACCAGATGTGGTCATAAATACCATGTATGACGTCATATTAAATTTTGCCTTGAAAAATGTGATGGCGGCTATTACATTGAAGGAAATAATGATTATCCTGTTTCCTGGGAATGAGAAAGTCATGACGGTATCTTTCTAAAATGATGACTTTTTCATATGAATGACAAATATATAATATGCTTCACCCAAAAAACACAACACTGAAAAGGATGCAAAAAGTTTGAAGGGATATGCTTTATTTTTTATCGAAGTTTATTTGCCTACAGGTGGTAGAATGTTCTCAAAAGATGTTGTGATTAAATTACTGAAATTGCTAATTTTCCATGTCTTCACCATTGACAACTCTTACCTTTTTAATTCAGCATCCTCACTACTAACAAGTCTTGCCCTTGTAATTCAGCTTCTTCAGTAATAAAAAAAACTCTTACCCTGAAATTCAAAAATCCTCACCGCTGACACCTCTTACATACTTCAACGTCCTCACAACTGAGAAGTACCATTATTTAATTTAACACCTACAATACAAAACTACCTGAACATTTGGCGAAAGATGTGCATTTGAAAAAAAAAAATAATTTGACATTGCAACAACTGACCCATATAGGTACGCTCTGGAATGAATTAAACAATCTTCTCATTTTCAAGAATGAAGGTGCACATTATTGTTGACTAATCTTTGCCTAACTCAACAAAAATAGATGTAACCATACTGAGCATGAGCTAACTAAGTCATTTCCTTACATTTCTACCAATAGATCAAAAATATGTTTGTTTTTTTTTTCTCTAAGCAAAGACCACTTTGTTACTTCCCTTTATACGTATGCAACTGTGGCAAATGAATGTTGTATACATTTTCTGTTATGCCATGGCTTTATGGGTCTGACCAGACCCTATTTAAATCATACAAAAAACTATATATTGAAAATGCGTGTAGAAAGAACCAAATCTATTATTTGCAACTATATTTTTTAAAAAACAATATTTATGTTTTCTTAATTATAAGCAAACGCAAATTACACTGCTGGCTTGCTGTTTTAATGTTAAAAAAATTGTTTCTTAAAAAAAATTCATGGGAGCGTAAATCTTAACAAGGATTTGCGTCATGTTAAATAAATATCTTATTGCTTACAGGCTTACCAGACTATTGAGCAGGAAAGAATCAACCGCGTGAATGACTGCATCGCAAGCCACAAGAAGCTTTTAACAGAACCAGGTTGTCCTTTGGGGTTCTATATTGTATTTACGTCGGACTCTATGCAAAGTATTGAGAAGGCAGTAGCACAGTTAGAAGAGCGACTTCCTTAATTGAAATGGACAGTATCAATTATTTGCCACATATGCCATTTTGCAACTTAAGAATCATTTGTTATTGTCAAAATAATTTTCCCAAATATGCCATACTGAAAGATAAAAATATTTTGTCATGCCATTCACCGAACATAAAAATGTTTTGTGCTTGGTAGAATCAGTTATTTCCCTTGTATCCCATTTTATAACTTACGAAATAAAGGTATGCTAAATTTCTCAAAAAGTCTTATGTTGCATAAAATCCTTTGTTTGTAACATGTCACAATCCAACATGCACTAGAAGTCAAACTGTTCAATGCATTTTAAAATAAATATAATTTTAAATCTTATAAATATTATTGTATCGGAGAAGTGCAGATTTGACATGATACTAGACACAACCAAGGTGTCAATAGTAGGAATGGTATGGACAGTATGCTGTCTTGCAGACCTTATTGTCTGATGNGTGTTCCAAAATGGTAGCCATCTTATCAGTTTACAACTTTTTCAAGTTATTTACATAGGAAATAATGGCTTTCTTACTATATCTCTGTAAAAATAGCTTTTAGATGCTGGGTAGTTTTGGAATACCATAGTGGACTTTCTGCATCTAAAACTCTTGTCATTGCAAAGTTACATTTTTACAGAAAGGTTTTATTTTTCTTGTTCACGTTAATTAGATGGTGATATTAAATTATTCTTTGTGCATAATTTTCCATTCATTCCATTCCTTTGTAGTTTTTAATTTGTCGGTGTTAACGTTACATTCAGCATTCCTAACTTTTAACTGCATCGTTACTTGCTATATATTTTCAAGGTCATTCTTTGTTAGCAACTTTTTCTTTCTTGACGGTAGGTTAACGTTTGTGGTTCGCAAATTTGGCAGATCTTTAACTACAGTTTTAATGTAGTCATCAACTGTGTATATTATTTTCATTTGTCTGAAAGTACGCATCAGTTGGGACTGTTAATTTTGTGTCCATACTTATTAATTTTCTCATGCATGATGCGAGTCCTTATAAAGTGTTCCTGTAATCTTCTTTAAATTCCATTCATAGTTTGTAGCGCTATTTTTGTTCTGAATAATTTCGAAACCGCTTAAGATGTCCACAACCAATCATTTAAAGATCTCCAAGACACATAGCAAATACAGACCATGAATGTAAGCTAAATACAAATGAACGAAAAGTAACAAGCACTGCACTAAGAAATATACCATTCATTAATAAATCGATGATTGAAAATACTTAAAGTACTACACACATGGAAATATAAAGCTCAAAATTAATAATTAAAAGTTTCCTACGACGAATACAATATTAAGCCAAACAAATTGATTTAATCCAGGAATTGAAATACTAACATAATACGAGCAAAAGAATATAAATTTAACTGTAACGAATAAAGAGTTATCCAGTACAAAGGAAACTTTAGCTGCGACAAATATACAGTTAACATTAACAAATGAAACTGACCTTAGACGAATGGGAAGTTACCCACAAGGAATAATTAGTCATCACTAATGAATAATAATTTAATAAGAACAAATTACAAGTACATAAAAACGTAAAGTTTCCATAACTGGGTAAAGGAGCAGAAAGTTCCAGTATAGTACTATATTGGTAAAGTTGTTGCAACTGTTCTATATTTTTAAAAAGTTTGATTCCTTGTTTATTTATGTATGACAGTTGTTGCATAAGCTTTTTGGGAAATGTTAGACTTCTAAATGCTAGTCTAGCGTAAATTCATCATGACAAGATTTCAGATCTGCAATTTCATGCAACATGTAGTTACGTACAGTACATGTGCAAAGATTACGTCATCCATTCAAGAGAATTCATGTTATACCCCACCTTTGTTCCTTAGGGCCAACTTTTAAGGTATTCACCACTGTTCTCTAATTGACATTTATTTAGAATTAGCTTGTTTTGCATATTTTTTATTTTTTCTTCGTTTCATTTAATGATGTTAATGTTTGCTTATGGGAATGGAATGCTAATTTATTTGCTGTGAAAATTACACAGCCTTTTAAGGGATCATTTGTTTTGGATTCAAACTGACTGTTAATGAATGTATTATTGTGGTTTATTTGTTTGTGCTGCTGTAGAGCTAAAATAAATTATCAAATTAAATGTTTAACCTTGAAATGAACATTCTATTAACTGAAAAATATTTTCATTTTAATGTGATATAGCAAATTGTTAAGAATTCAATCCTGATATATATTAAAATATCGAACAAGTATTGTTTCATTTTCCTCCCTTTCCTTTTGAAAGTGAGAGACTCCAGACTGCATGCCAGGAACACGCTGGGGATCCATGAGTTCCCTGAATGATGAAGTATCTCTACTTTTGTTATGTGCAGTTGTATGTGTGCATGTATGATATTTGTATTTTTAACGTGTCTTTAACAATTTTAGTCATATTGCTATATGATGTCTACAGCGTGGCAGTTTATAGTAATGGACACTAGGGTATTATGCAGGAGACATGTAGCATCATGTACTACCCAATCATATTATCTGAAGCCAAGCCGACCAATTATAACACTAACCTCCGAATGCTGAATTCTAAGCGATGCAGCTGCTGGTACCATTTTTACAAGTTTTGGTATGGCTCGGCCGGGGTTTGAAACCACGACCTCCCACATCTGCGGCTGAAGCTCTAACCAGTTAAGCTACCGGAGTAGTTTGCATTTACTGTCTACTATGTAGTGAAACCCGATGTTTACGGATCTGTATTTATACCTTGTATAAATTGTATTTGCTTTTTGGGAATTCTTCTGGTATTGATAGCAACAACATTAATTATGATACTTACAATTTTTGGATAGGAGAGTAAAATGTTTGAAGTATGCATGATTCCATACTACGATGTAGTATTGTATTCTTTTCATGTAGGATGAAGGCCATTTTTCAGCGCAAGATAAGCTATACATGGTGGCCAGTATAGCTGTTGGAGGAATACCATGGAAAATCCCGGGAAGAACCACTGACACAAAAGAAGCTACTTGCAAGTTTTCTCACTTACCCACATCAGCCGAGCCTGATACTTGAACCCACGGAGACAGTGGTGAGTTGGTAGTGATTTTAAACTGGCCGATTTGGACCACTAGGCCACACGGAGTCTTGACGATGAAGAGAATACTTTGTTGACGTTAGTGTATCTAGTGGTTGGCTCCATGAAAAAAAATGTCACTTGTTTTGTCTCTGCGATGGACATTTGGCAAACCAGCTCTAGTTTTGACTATGTTCAAATTCTTAAGTGGCCGACTGTCAGAGTATGATAATGCAGAACAAACTTAAATTCATGTGTTAAACTATGTTTAACAGCCACTATACTTCTAGCCTACGCAATAAGAATGTCTAATGAATGCTTCTGTAAACCTTTAGAATTATATCCATTCTCATGTTTTGTTTTAATGAAAAATGATTTAATAATTATTACATAAATATTGTATAATTTAGTATTAACCATAAGCTGGCTAACCATCATAATTAGATAGTTGAACTAATTGTTTGTCTGGAATCAATGTTGACCACTGTCTATCGATGCCTTTAACAGTGTTAAGATTTGTTGCATATTTTGCATCGTCAGTAAATGTTACCTAGAATAAGGTATAAGTAACCAACTTTTTAAATCTGGAATAAGTCACTAGTTATTTAATCTTATTGAACTGGGGATAAGGAATAAGTAGATAATGTGACTTCACTTGCATTCCTTTAAAATTATCATTCCTGAAACACACAATACAGTTTATATAACAGTAGGTGCACCATATTTTATGGGAAACATGTCACTTGAGTCCATAATCTTGTTTGAAGTTTTCTACACAGGTAAATGAATAAATAGATGAATACTAGCTGTATGTTTAGTTTGTTGAATACACAAAATTTCATATTGGTAGAATAATATACAACACATCTTTATATTGGCATCAGAAAGAATAAAGCTATGATTGTAAATGCTTATTATTAGTTACTCTCGTGCTCTTGTAGAATTGCGTGTTATTTAACAGCATTTCTGTCTTCCAAATGAGTGTAAAGAGAAGGGAGATAATGCTGAGGCAAATTTGTCATTCTTTATATATTTCATTTACTGTAACAATTCCAACATGATATTTATAGCATAACGTTTTACAAGATATATCACTGATATACGTCTTATTCAAATTCGGCTAGTATTTTAGGTATTCTAAAATACTAACGAAATATTTAAACCAACCATTTATAAGCTAGCATTTAGAAGGAGAAAGCTAAGAAATATAAGCTCAAGTAGCACTAACCAGTTCTATGATAAGCCAGGGAGTAACGTTTCCATCTTACAAGTATGCATAAGTTATTCCACAATATAGACATCCTTATCAACAAATGGTGTCATGAATGCAAGCCTATCTACAGAAGGCCTTTTAGTACATCAGTTTTCGGAAGCAATTATTTTAGCTGCATTTCTTATTAAGTCAGATTTCACATTTGTAATGTGCAATTTATTCAGCATGAACTGCCTATGTGGTATTCAAAACCAAAAACAATTTTGCAGAAACAAAGTCCATTGATGCTCCACTTTTCTGTTGATTTTGTTACATATTTCGATTTTGCTAAGTAAGTCTTTACTATAGCTTCCATAATTTCGTTTCGTAATAATTAGTAATGGAATAAACAAAATGTAGACTCTTACTATTTTCACTTGCTATTAAGTTGTAGGTTAATAAATATAAATGGGTGAACTGACCTGGGGAAATTTTTGCCATTCAAATCTAATTTATTTGTACTGTTTCTCCATCCCTTACGGGATAAAATATATATACACTACCATGTTGACGATTGCATTGTTGTGTATCGCCACGGATGGATTTAATCTTATATGGTGCATGGTACGTGACACATTTTAGTCTTATGTCATAAAATCGGAAAGAAACTATTCATACTTTCATTTTACTTCTTGTGATCTTTGACAATATTTGCGACAATAATTAAAATAACGTTAACCTACGTATTTTGAGATTAGTTATTATTGATATAACTATTTGTAATTATTAGAATTAGACTTCATATTTTACAGGATTTATGTGAAGAAAGATTGAAAATTGAGTACACACTATGCATAAATGGACTTTGCTTTGCTGTGATTCTTCCTGCAGTCGTATAAATTATAAAGCTGAATTGGAAAATTAATGTGTATTTTAATAATTACTAATAATTATTAAATTCGTAGATTAAGTGCACAAAATCTAGAGAAACATTCATGCATTAAATAAACCATTTTGTATCTTGCATGTAATATGAATATAGTGATGACTGAAATAAATACAAATTCATTCACGGTGTCATGTAATTATTTGAATTGCTTAACTCTGCAACCAACTATATACAATACCTTACACCCTAAGGTTATATTTCGTTGCATCCTATGACACGTGAGAACATCGGTCGAGATATCATTCAGATAGTTTGCATTTTGTAACGCTTTACACACAAAACACATGCGCATGTGACGCATACTCTTTGTAATTTGTCCAGCTCTTTAACAATGTACTGATTTACACTTTGTCTGAAATTATATACTAGTTACTGGTATGTATTTTGTCTGAGGCCATGCGATACTTTGAGCCTAAATCAATAACGTGTTCATATAAATGCATTAAAATGTTATATACGTATAATATATTTGAGAAACGTCCTTGCATCACTGACATTGGACTTTCTATTAAATCTGTGCAGAATAGCAGCACATTGTTCGGCTACAAATGGTTTGCAAAAATTATTTTCAAATCCTGTTTTCAAGAAAAGGAAACTTAAAATCAGCCCGGAGAAGAAAATAATCAAAAAGAGTCGATGGCACGATTGCTGCTTTAGGACACTGACAACCACAGAAAACACATTGTCTTAAATTAAAATCATTTCATATTGACCATAGCGTCCACTATTGATGCGACAAGGCAAAACACTACCTACTTTTTTTCTGACATAAGGTAAATGACTTACTTAGAAATTGTCTTGCACTCAATTTCAATTTAAGATATGAAAAATGAAAAAAAAAATATTTTATTAGTAAGAAAAGTTACATTTGATTTAAGCAGTTCCGTCTATCTCTAAAAGGAAGGGCAAAAAGCATAATAAATTTATTTATGTTTAGTTTATTTCAAATAACAATGATGACATAATGTTCTCAGCTAATCTTATTCAAAATACATTTGCCATATATGATGCCTAAATGTTATTGTTTCACATCTGGTAATGTCATTTGCCACAAACATGGTGGTTTCAAAACTAATATCAACGAACTAAACTAAGAAGAGACAACAATCCAATGATGTTCAGTTGACATTACCTTGTTGCAACGCATAAAGTTGCAGGCATAAGTTACGATATGATTGTTGGTTGATTGATATAATAAATTACATTTATCTGTATATGACAGGAAATTTTCATCCCAGTGTTGTACGTGTGATTCGGGTTTTGGGCAAGCCTAATTTCTGACATAATTTGGATCCTAAGGGTAGCGTTTTCCCATCCAACACTAGTGCATAATAAAGTATTAATTTTCTCATATTCATGAAAGAAAACGAGAACAGAAGTCAAAATGGCATGTTGTGAATAAAAAAGCAAAACTCCTATTACAAATTTCATTTCTTTTACAACAAAGCATAACATGACTGGTTTACCATGAATGACTTTAAATGACATTTAAATACAATTCATTTAAATACAATGTATGTGGTCGAAATATTTACAATACATTGCGTCCTAAGTGTAAACTTGAGATAACACAAATTATGAGCAGTTCAGTAACATAAGTCCAATCTTATCCCTAAATTTAAATTATTCAGCCATGCTCTTGAATCGATTTTCCTTTTGTTAATGATAATGAATCGATAAATTAAAAACGAAAACGATTGCAGTATCTGTTTTGTCAAATCAGAACTAGATTTAAGAATATCTACATACAACTTTGTCAAGTAAATAAAAACTGGTTCTGTTTCCGAGGTACTAATATTGTGATTATAATAAAATAATGCTAAAAGATGATGCAAACACTGTTTTGCCTGTTTAGGCTATGATAGCAATAGACATTTATGTGATAAACGAGCAGTAATGTGATGAAATATTCGGATATTGTTTACTGTAAAACAAGATCATACGCAAGCATGTTGCAGAAAATAGTTCTTTATATGAAAAAAAAACTGTTTTCAAAACATATTTGCAGTTTATTATCACAATCATAATGGGAGCTGGTATTTCAAAGGTCAATTGCTATTTTAAGTCTATGTTAATTGTTTGCAAGAAGATATGGTCAGTCTTTATGAATTTATGCTGAGAGTTATTAATTGCTAATATAAATAAACTAGAAACAATCAACTGTGCTGAAATAATTTATTGTTTTAGACACATTAATCGAATAAATATCAAATAATGACTGCGCAAATGCTGAAAATGGAATCTGCCCATAATTATTAGCCAACCACAACTTCTTGTCTGAAAAAGAGGAAAAGGATTTTAAGTAGTATCCTTTGCTAATGGTATGATTAAATTATAAGAATGTCTCTCATAATATAATTTGATTGAAAGGCTTGATATGTTAAACCAATAAATTGTATTATATTATATTTTTTTCCTTTTAATTTATTTTGTTGGCTAGATATTATTAAATTATGCTCAAGATGCAAGATGTGTTTAGAGCACGATACATTTTATTGCTCATGGAATTTATATTTTGTGTTATATTCATATAATAAAGGTAAGGATCGCAAATATTATCAGAGAAAAATATAGCAACAGACTAATTCATTTCAAATTCAAATTTATTACTTAAGATTTTACATTGAACAAGTATATAAAATCACATACTTCGACCTTGTAGAATAGGAATGGATTCGAATGGTACAGCATACAACTAATAGGACATTTCTAACGATTGTCAAAAATATCTAAATCTGTTTAAGCTCTATATATCGCTCTCATACTGTATTTCCAAAGGCAACATTTGCTTACCAAACAAATATTTAAACAAGCTTGCTCTAGTATTAGGATAAAACATATCAAAGATGAATTATGCTGCAGAAAATTCAAACAACGTCTTGCTCAAGGAAGCAGGTAAATGCATATTGTAGCCTTTCCTATAATAAACATTGGTTGCATATATGTAGCCACCGTCCATAATCGTTGCGGGTTCACCGTCAACCTTTTCAATTGTTGCCACTAAAGTGTGACTCGGAATCCTTAGAGATTCCTAACAGCAGAATATGCACTATTTTTTAAGACACTATAAATTTGGTCTAAATATTTTTACTAGCTTGTCATTTCTCCCAAAAAGGAGACGAAGACGGGATAAAAATAAGGGGAGAATATTAATTTTGTATTGTATGTTTTAGTAGGGTTAAACCTAAAGTAAAGTCGGAAGAAATACGCAATATGGGCGCACTATCTTGTGAATCCGGTCTAAGCATAAAGTAGCGAATTAGTTACCCCAAGAGAGATCTTTTCTTTCAACATTTTTGAAGTGGTGTCAGCATTAGTTATTGGCCAATCGAGGCACAAAAATATCTAATCATAAAAATAACAAATATTACTACTGACCCTTCTGTTTCATTGTATCTGGCCCTCGTTTCGCAAATGTAATGTTTCAATAGACTACACAGATCATCAGACCAGGTTCCTCCATGGTGGAGTGCAAGACAATTCTCTGAACCATGATTATCTGGTTGGTTATGCCCCCATTTCTTGTAGGAACTTGGCGACATCACTGTTCCACTCGTTTCCCATACCCATTCACCCTCCACAATAGTGTCCGAGGCGCCCAACCAGAAGTCGTCTACATTATATTTACAAAGAGATGCAAAATTCTCATATGATGATGTATCACTTTCAACTAGTACATTGTTATGTGACTGTAAATGATTCTTTATGCATTTTGTGATGCATTAATGCCGACAAACCAGATCGTTTGTTCCATAATATATTCAACAAATTATTGGAATCTTAGTCTAAATTCAAACTAATGCTAATAGAAAAATTCATGCCGCATAGAAAATAAAATGGAAAAATCACTGTGGTGTTCATGTGCAGTGTGTTGCCCTTTGATAGCTATGTTACCAGTAATGCAGACTTTCAAGGATACAACTCCTGATTTTG
The DNA here is from genome assembly GCA_003401595.1 of Venustaconcha ellipsiformis. Classification (NCBI taxonomy): domain Eukaryota; kingdom Metazoa; phylum Mollusca; class Bivalvia; order Unionida; family Unionidae; genus Venustaconcha; species Venustaconcha ellipsiformis. The sequence continues at coordinate 2,240 of QKMX01361572.1, read as the reverse complement.
ACAAATAAATTCTTAGTATTTCAGAAGTATAAAATTGTGATTAGTGTACACAAGCTGTTCCTAGTGAATCGGCAATTATTTTATTTTATTAATATTTTGTGTTTTAAATCTCGCGTACAGGGTACGTGAAAAATAAATGATATTTTATGGTTAAAACATTCGGAAGTTGTAGCTCACATTTTTGTTTTTATATCCTGAGTAATACTACGTTCTCTTGGAGAGAAGAACACGGAAATCAAACATAGATAGAAACAGAAGTGGTATTCTCTTTAGGTTTTGTTATCTTGTTATTGATGTTGCACTAAATAAAAAAGTCAAGGAAACAATCGAATTGGATCTAAACCTCTCTGGTGTTAATTTCGTAGAACATGAAGCTGTTGCCGTTCTATCCTGTATCTAATTTGGAACTGATTTATAGCTCTTTTACAGTGTTCAATCTATCGGATCTAACCAATTGTTTATTCCTTAAACTTCAAATTAAGACAATTGATATATGCCGCTCTACTATTTAACACTTTTATTTTTTTTTTCAACAGCGTAATATATAACATTGGAGAATTTGCTATTCTTTACATAAATGAAACAGACAATATAGACTCAACATTGTAACTAGTTTTATTTATATGTTAGGTTCTACTGTTGTGCTTTATCTTTGGTAAACATTTTTTCAAACGAAGGATTCCACTTGAACCTTCAGTTTAGCAACATAGCTTTTAATTTTATCTTTGCTGCACATTTGTCTCTAGCACATTAGTTCTCTGGTAATAATGGCATTTTTCTTTGGTTTTCTTCACGAATTGGAAATGTAATTATGTAGTTTATTAGTGCCCATTCTTCATTAGATATACCGAACTAGCTAATGACTAACACAGATGTATTTGCTGTCAATCAAATTGTCAACTGTGAACTGAAAGAAAATAAACTGATATTATTAGCTTTAGAACTTGTTTCAAGGGGTCTATTGTAAACCCCAAACGCATATTACAACCCCATGTTGTTGGATACTGTAAAAGAACAGGTCTTAATGTTGCATGTGAAATTGTGATACTGATAATTTCTATCAACAAGTCACATTCTATAAATTCATTAAATTTCAGAATCTCCAAACGTTCATTCTCCTTGATATTGCTATTTTGTTATAAATCTGAGATCATTAATTTAATGCCCTAATGTTTATTTTTACTTCCTCGCAACGTTTAACGATTCATCATATTTTTTACACGAGTACATGCCTTATTTTAACATGGATAAGTTTTGTTATTAAATCTTCTCAAATTTGTATATATCATCTTGTTTTTCGTAAAGAGAGCAGTACTGCTCGATAAACATAATCACTAAATCCGCACTTTATGTCTTCCAGCTTGTAAACAACAGAGTTGTCTAACATTATTTGCCTCATTTTAAATGTTTTCTTGTTGAAATAAAGATAGCTATCTTTCATTTTAAAGTTTGATTGTCGAACCTTTTTTATATTTAGGTATTCCAAATGAATCTCTTGTCAGGTAACGAAATCAGTTGATCCATAGTGTTTCTTTCTTGCTGTTTCATATCTGCTGTCATATGATGAACGTTAATATCCCCTCATTAATCTTTAACAACATGTCAACTGATTTTCTATGTTCATTTTAAATTAAATATTACTACTTTCCAATCATAATGTTCTTTAGAACTTTCTACTACGGATGAATTTCTTTTGTAATTATCTCCATCGATGTGTTTTTCATATATACCTCCATGTCAACAACATTTCCTCGTCACTGGTCATTCACGTGATTTACATTAACTCTTCTGAATGAATTTGTTTCTTTCGTGTGTGTGTGTGTGTGTGTGTAATATATAAGTAGCTTGTTCATTTGACCAGTGTAGTTTATTTTGTTCTTTTTGTTGCGTTTAATTTCTTCCCATAACCAATTGACATTTATGTAAGCTGCTCGACTTTCCAAACTGTAGTAATTATTTCTTTAAACCTATGTTAGTAATTAGTATTTCTTTAAATCTATGTTAGTAATTACAAATGGTACAAAATATGTGTATTTATTACGCTATCTTTGATAAATAGCCCATTGGGAGTTATCAACAAGACAGCAGTACATCCATTCTAAAAGAATAACTTTTTTTCTAGTAATTTGCAAGTATGTTTCAGCCTGTTGCAGATTTGTATCACATTTTCACATTACTATGGTTGATTCTTAACTACTTCGACATATTTCGTTTAAATATAACTTTTTTCTCCATATTTC
>QKMX01361569.1:10236-22923 GCA_003401595.1 Venustaconcha ellipsiformis | reverse complement strand
TATTATTATTATTATTATTGGTGGTGGTGGTGGTGGTTGTGGTGACGACGACCACTATGATGATGATGGTGATGATGATGAAAGTGCTACTATTGTTAATTGTTTCCTTCATTATTGCAGGAGAACGCATGTGGCAGATACTACAGTATGACTCACATTTACAAAATCTATTTAGAACGTTTCACATACATTTCTCCACATTCAACGCTGTTCCCAAGCCGAATTGGTGTAGTATCTGTGACCCTTGTTTGACCCCCTGATTTAGATGGTCCTTTAGGATCTGCACATAATGCACTAAAAGGGTCTCCACCGCCTTTCTTGTGTCATCAAAAACATCAGCATAACACTTTGTTAACAAAAATAAACAGAGAACGGGTAAAAGAAGCCTCATGTTTGAAGTGGAAAGATCTGGAAATGTGAAAAGAAGAAACAGAGAAACCGATTTGTAATTTCCAGTTGATTATATTGCACTCATACAGATTAATCTATCTGTCCATCGGTCGTATTTTCATCTTTCCATCTATGCAATATGGTGCATTAGAAGCTAATACAAATTGTAAAATTAAAACATCACCTTCATAGTCTTAAACGTACACGCACGATAACTGAAATGGATGTGCATTTTATAAATTGAACTTGTATCCATATTACCTTGATCAAATGGTATAATTAGATATATTGGACACTTGCTTCTTAGTCATTCTAGTAAAAATATTTCTTTGGCAATTTAAAAAAAAAAAAACAAATACATGTATAAATAAGAGCAATTGTCACAAGGAAAAAAGCTAGGAAAATTGGAAACAGAGAACGTTTTTATGACAATTTCTTTATTCTTGCGCGTTTTTCAGAGCACATTTTGTTATTATTCAATACAGTTCCATCAGTTATTCCTATTCATTCAATTTCGTTAGCTACATTTATGTTGTGACTGACTTTCTTAAAAGGGCATATTTTTAATATATCTTTGATTTAAACCTCATACATACGCATGCATTTCCATTAAGGGGAATTAGACTATGATAGATAGATTACTATATAAGCAAGTAAATAAATAAATAAATAAATAAATTTCTACCTTGTCCTAGATTCCGGAAGACCAGAGGATTGTATTTCTTCTGTCAATTCCAGACAGCTTCGGTACTGTAGACTCCAGATAGGGCCCTTATCTCCCGCTACGTGTATTTAGTCTGGCAAGGATCACGTTTCCAGATTTCTCTATCACATAATGATTTTATTAATATACATATTACACTGTATGACATTAAGAGAACTGGGTCATAGTAATCTTCAGAACAGGGCGGTATTTTTCGCCCATGCCGAAAGAAATAAATACATTAAGAAATTCCATCACCTCGAATTCTAGTTTTCTCAATCTTTCAATTACTGTATCAATCCCTGGAAAAGTCAGACTTTACAAAAGTTATTAGACCTGTGAGACCATGAAGAAAATTAAATGAAACACATTCAAGTCCTTTGATTTTGAACGATTCATACAGAATAGCACAAAGCAACATTCTGCTGAGTTCAAAAGTTTTCCGAGAGATGATGGCAATATTTAACAAGTTCTACATGAAAGCAACAATGATGGTATCTAGATTAATACCTATTCATGTACAAGTCTAGAGTATGTGTTCAAAGCTACCTAACTGCGTGAAAAATGAGAATCAGGAGAATAATTCTGATAATTAGTTGATTTAAAATGGATATAGATGTAAAAAGTATTTGAAACATAATAAAAATCATAAATATGTTATGTATAAATATACAGACACATCTACAGCAATGGACTGTGCTTGGCATTATTAAAAATGAAATGATGTAGCACATTTAAAGACTAATTTGTTCCATCTACTTATAATACGAGAATTTAAATGCATCTCATAGTTCCATAGCGTTTTCAAGATACACTTCTTATTATATATTCTTGTCATCATTGAGCACATATACTTTCTCATTACTTTATCAAAACTGAATATGCTATAATTTACACACATGTTGGAGGCACTGTTAAATTTTGGAAAGCTTAATAGAAAACGTTGACTATTATTATAACTATTAATTAGTTTTTAATTAGATATAAAATAAAAGTATTTGAAACATGAAAAAGATCATATATATCTTTTGTATAAATATACAGACACATCTACAGCAATAGACTGTGCTTGGCATTGTTAAAAATGAAATGATGTAGCATATAAAGAGTATTTTAATTGTTCCATCTATTTATAATGCGAGAATTTAAATGAATCTAATAGTTCCATAGAGATTTCAAGATACACTTCTTACTATAAGATATTCTTGTCATCATTGAGAACATATACTTTCTCATTACTTCAAAACTGAATATGTTATAATATACAAATATAAACATGTTGGGAGATGGGAGAACTATTCTATCTTGGAAGGCCTAATAGAAAACGGTGACTATTATTATAACCAATAACTAGCTTTCTTTTGAACCATTTCCTAAAGTGTGTCCACAAAGGAGCGGAATACTTTGTGCAGCAATAAAGTTTGAATAATCTATTTTTGATAAACAATGAACATTTCTTAAATTTACGTAGAAGCATGTTTGCTCGGGTACAAAATAATCCGTAATGTGTCATCATATTTTCATCGCATGACCGACTGGATTCTAAAATGTGATCCAAATACATACAACTGGTGATATGCATAAGAGCATGGCCGTTAAGATGTACTGGGGTAGATGGTAATTTGAACGAATATCTAATGCTTATTGTTCACATATCTTTAATAATTTCCTTAAACCTGCGATAGAAAGACTTATGACATAACATCATCAAAACTAAAATTGTTAAACAATGATACATTTGGCGGCAGATACAACCCAACATAACAGTGACCCAGTTTACTATTTGACAGGTCTATGTATATATTAAATAACAATAGGGAAAGAACATATATCTGCCTCACCCAATTGGTTACATGAAAAAATGGATATTACACTTCTCCAGCGCCCAAAGCACAGCTGTTGGCATACCAATTAATTAAAGTATGAATTATGTGGACGGGTTAATATTACAATATCAAACAACATTTTAAAGAGTGTCCAATGATTGACCTTATCAAATGACTTACTAGCCTCTAAAAAGCATGCAAACAGAGGGCTGTCATGTTCTCCAACATAGCTAACAGATGCAGATATAGACTACATCTAATAGTGTTAAAACAAATAAACAGTACGAACATTGATAGCAACACAGTTAAGATAATGTAGTGTAAATAAGAAATAGATTATATGCCTAATTCAGGTATCTATACACATTTGTATTCCGCTAAATTTTAGCTACAGTGTGCAGATCTCGTAAAGTTCACATGGTCAAGCAATAGCGATTCATCAAAAACAAAAAGAGAATTTATAAAGGACGAATTTCGATTTAAATTTGCGACTCATGAGAGTTGTAGAGTGAAACTATATTTATTATTGGAATCACAAAAGGACTTGTTATTAAAAAACATATTAGTACAAAATTTTTCCCATGTCTTGCACTTCAATTTAAATTAATAAAGTTATGTTAACTCACTTTCAAAGAAGTTCACGTATCAGTTGCAAAAAGTGAGATACAAATTTATCTCTCAAAATCTCTGTTTCTGTCATCCAATTTTATAACTCCAGTTTGAAATTTGATGAATGATAACTAAGAACAGATATATGGCAGATATAGGTGATACAAAAAGTGGACGTTGGATATACTTCTTTGAACATGGTAGCAGCAGTCTGAGACATTATGATATTGCAAAGTTAAATTAACAACTTTACATAGGCCTTGCAATAGTCTCCCTATTAATTGCACAGGTACCAGACAGAAAATGTATTACAAATTCTGATTCGTTAATATCAGACACTCTTAAAAAAAAACAAATTCTAGTACTCAGACGTTACATCCCAGTTTACAAAATTAGACCAAATTCAAAATTCCATAACAATATCCAAAGTTCAGTCTAACTATGATGTTGGTGGTGACGGTGTAATTTTGTTATTAGGTTTAAGGTTGTAAAGCTGTGTCCATGGATACACAACAGTTAATTCACACAAAATTTAGATTAACTCTACCATAAGTACTGACTTAGCAATGAAACTATATAAAAGACTGATGAGCTATTTGTGTAGCATAAACATGGAATAACAGAGGCCGTGCACCATAACAACAACATAACAACAAGATTCCATTTGAATTGATAATTTACATAGCATTTATATAATCCTTTCATCGCATTTTTATCCAGCCTGTTGTAGCCAACAACTCCTTTCTAGTCTGAAATGCTGTGAGCATTGTTTTGATGTCGCCTTTGTCTGATCAGCTACCATCTAGGTTTATATATGTATTGTATTTTTTACATTTTTTAAAGTTTTTTTCTCTCACATTTTTTATCTTGGTAAGTCGTCCCTAGGCATTCCTTTTTGTTCCTCTGGTGCAAAGTGAAAACTTGAAGTGAAGGCCATGACGTTACAACATCTAAATACCTGATGCTTCTCTTTTCAAAAACCACTAACAAAATTTAAAGCATCAACGTTTTCACTTTCATTGTCTACATCATCTTATAACGAATTACAATATAAAGAAGTTTCACTTCAAAGATAAAATTCATTTATACCACTTTCTGACAAGTCTCTGACTATGTAAACAGTGATAATTTTGTTGTTGATGAAAGGATCAAACAAAACTGAAAAAGACATGCGATTTATCGAGGCAGAAATTTCGATGATTATATGTAAGAGATACTGAAGAGTACATAAGTAGTTGAATACATCTTTTGCAAATGGAACTTACAAAAACAATGACAGATAAAAATATCTCAAGAAAAATGAATAGAAAAGAAAAGAAGACATGAAATATTTGTTAGTGCTAAAGCTGGTAAAATTTTAAAATTATTTGTCAGATGTTATAATTTGTATAGAGACATTATAAATTGACTTATTTATTCCAATCGACAACTTAGTTTAGAAAATGGACCAAAGAGGATTACATGACAAGAAACTATGTCATATATTTCAAACATTTTTGTCGTTAAAAGATGTGATTACGCTTAGGGCAAATTTGATCAAATTAAATTATTAATTTCAGGAATTAAGATGAGAACAATAATAAGGCAAAGATTTTTAAGGGAAAACATTGCTAATAATGTTAGAGCAAAATAACCAACCTCTCTATTGCGGCTCCCAGAATGCACACAGAAATGATGATAAAAATGTTGAATTGGGTGTAAGAATGGATAAATTAAACGAAACAATCGGTAATAGGAAAATAGAGTTTCGGGATATTGCTTACGATTTTCGTAACACTCCAAAAGTCAGGAGTTTGATGACGGTATTTTCAATTGTTAAATAATGTAATAAGATATTCTATACTGGAAGAGGTTTATCTAAGGACAAACGAAGAGGGTTGCATAATATATTGAATAATGATGTTACCTCTCAAAAGGATTTTTGCGACACTTGGAATATTGTTAAAAACTGTTACTCATAAATAGAAAAACTGCAGCGGCAGGAGTAATTATTGGAGGTTCGATACCTAATCATCTAGCATTTACAGGAAGTGTCTTTTTATGTATATCTGTTTTCGTTTACTTTGATTTTAACAGTATCATCTGTACTATTAAATGATAAAACCTTTTTATCTATTTTATTTTGTCGGTTAAATTGTGAGTTCCAAGTCATTCATTTTTTTTTTAATTTGTGGAATATTCTTGTTTTTTTTCTTCAATATTTTGCTGTACCACACTGATATGAGCAGACTAGTGCTACCCATCTGTCCTTGTTTATTCAAACATGCTGTAAAATTCAGTCTTTCATCTAACTACTTAAATCTTTAATAGATAACTTGTAGGTTGCTTTCAAAACTTGACCGCACTTTCAGGCTTTTGTTTCAATTTGTATGTCCTATGTATATTTTGGTAAATAATTCGTGTTATAGTCGTTGTTCCTGACAGATCAAAGCACCTATCTCTCAATTTATCTTCTATTCAACTTGTTATAAATATTGTTGAATATTAGGTATATCACCTACTGTTTCTAGTTCTGTTTAGAAGTCTTGTGTAGTAATAGACAATGTGTTCAATATTTGCATAAACGTTGTGAACATTTTAAAGTTTTGTTTCTTTCGTTTTCATTGATAGGTTTTTATAGATCAGATATTTTTGTTATCCATTTTATTTCCACTGGTTTAAAGCTAGTTTATCGTCAACCTATTCTCTCCTTGATTTTATATCTTTCAAATTCTCTCAATGACTTTTACATTTGAGTATCAAAACGTTCTTGTACAAAACACTTTTAGTAGCAGTATATAATGTAGCACGGGCAGTTTTTACTGAGTGTTTAGACAATTTTAATTGTTTGCCCAAATGTGTATCTTTCTGTATCATTTTGTCTCATTGTTCGTTAAATAAAATTTTGATGATCTCCAAGAGTATACAGTTGCTTGTTCACTAAGTCATCTTAAAAATAAAAATCATCATGCTATCATTTATTTGGCACGATGCACATATATTACATGCATGTTATCAATATTCATAACGTCTTGATCTTCTTTAGTATGCTAACGTTAATTCTTTTTTATAGTTCCCTTGTCATGACCATTAATATTGTATGTTACATAGTCGTTATGAAAAATATTTAAAGCAGGCAAAGACTCCAAGAAAGTATAATATTTCAGCCTTTTTTATGACATGAATAACATGCATTGTTATTTATTTTGTCAGGATAATTTAATAAATTTCAGGGCTTAAAAAATTCCAAAACAGTATAGACGCATGTACATTTCCATGACTGACTAATCTCAGCAATTTGGTTTTGTAGTTGGTAATATACGCTGCGTAATTATTCTTTCAGTGATTCGAAGTGTTGTGTTGTGCTGAATACATTCAAACCAAATACTTTCATTGTTGTTATAATTACAGTCATTACAGTCATTCTCTCTTTAACTTTCTCATATACATTTCGATATTGTAAAAAGTAAAATGGTCCTTGTCTCACTTTTTTGGTGTATGACCTACAATATACTATTTTGGAGATCATCAAAATTTTATTTAACGAACAAATCTAGTTTTTGCAATGAAGTATTTATAATTTCTGTTATCGAGTGGTTTGTTGAGATAATGATCTTTCTCAAGGAAATTGTTTATTGTAACGTATCCATCGATTTTCGAAAAGGAAACATTTAAAATGCTAAACATTAAAATGTTTCTCTTCAATTTTTTTTCCTTTGTTATGACAATTTTATATTTCCCTTTCGTTTTAAACTTCTCCAAAATCTCTCCCACTTTAATTTTATCTCTTTTCCATTTGCAAATTCCTGCATTGTTTATTTTTATCCTATTTGCATTTCTAATCTATTTGCATCAGCGGTTCTCTTTCATGATGGAAAAAAACCACTGTTAGCTGATTCAGTTGTAAACGATTGCCTTTCTGAACATGTCATCGATACTGTCCATATTACTGATGACTAAGGTTACTCTTCAGTCATGTTTTAAAACTTTGCTGCATATGAACTTCTCTTTGAAATCTTTTGTAACAAATACTGCAAGTATTGGGCCAATTTAATAAAACTCCAAAGCACCACTACACCAGTTGCAAGACACTGTTTTACCAAGTGCCACCTGAGGCTGCAATTATGCTAGCTCGTACAAATGTGAGCTTTTTGTGTTATTTTGTAATAGTTTATATCACTTCTATATAGTTTGGTCTTTTAAACTAATCATTTTTAGTTGCCTTTAACGTTTTGCAGTCTACAACATTAATTTTATGTCATTATAATATTTTCTTTCTCCCTCACAAGAGATGCACATGTGAACAACTACTGTGTACAGATAAAGCGAATGAGAACTCGGTATCTTTTTACTTATATATTAAAAGGGACAGCTTGTGCTTTGAAGTGGTACAATATTTATAGCATCGTTTTATTTGAGAACTGTATTGTGAATTGGTCTCGTTTTCTACTTGCTTGCTGTGCAAAACAGAAATGTTATCCTTTGGTCCATCAGAACTCGTTCTGCTTTGCATATGTTACACTGTTTCCTAATGATGTAGGTTTTCCTTTACGATTCGTTTATTTAGGAACAACTTTGTCAAGTAGTAACACATGTGTCGTTGGGTATTTGGTTGTGATATAACTGACAATAACTGTAATAATTAGCTTTACAACATCAATAGCATCCTTGTTTGAAAGTTGTAAATATAAATATCATCTACACAAAATGTGCTGAAGGCAACAATAAGGCATAAATTAATGTTGGATGGTAAATTGCGTTTATAATATTTTGTTCAGTCGATATTTATCTGCGGGTTAAATCTGCGGTTTATCAATTTAAATTGAAGCTTTTATAGCAATATTACTAAGTCTTATGTCTGTCGCTACAGTCTTATAAATTTTGACTGGTAAAAACTCATAGGTCAGTTGAGAACTAAGTGATAATGGATTACTAGTTTTGAAAATTCTTCAATAAACATGTTTTCTTTTGGACTTATTGGCATCTTGAAGAACAAATTCAAAACCATGCAGTTGTTGATTGTAGAATAGCATTTGATTTCTGGTACATGAAGTTAATACTAAGTTTTGACTTTTTTCGACATTTATATATATAAATAACTAATGTATATATTATTTGGAAAGAGATTTACTAATATTGGGTTGCATGAAAAGAAAGTCTTGTAAGGTTGAACTTCGAAAGGTTCATTCTTTACATGTGCTATCATTCTCTAATGATACTAATTTTCTGGGTTCTCTAACATCATGTTTTGCATAGATTCTTTTTGCAATTTCATCATCTTCAAGAGCATGTATCTTTTTTGTAAAATATTATGTTCAAACTTATTTTTTATCATGTTTTGTATAGGTTTTTTGTAATTTCATCGTCTTCAGGATCATTGTCTTTTTTGTGAAATATCCTGTTCTAATTCTTTTTTGACCATGTACTGCTTGTCATTTCGAATTATTTCATCTTTCATCCATTTCCAATGAAATTAGGAACGTCATCGCATCATCACTGCCGCGAAAATGTTTATTGCAAGATAACTGCTTGTGTACTATAAGGTATAAAAATTATTTAAAATCTAATTTGTTAAATAAAAGAGATGGATTACAAGACTTATACATCATTGCGTTTAACCGAACCATATATGAAAAGCGATATAGGAAAACATGAAATAGCTCAAAGAGTATGATAGAATAAGGAAAATGAAAAGCATACATATAAGTTCTAGAAATAGATTTACGACCATTATGACAATTTTTGATTGGCAAACAATGCGATGCCGAAACGTTTACATACATAAACATCAAATTAACCACGACCATGTTTAATATTCTACTGCAGATAGCCATATTTAAGAAAGGTTTAAGGTTATTTAAAATGACCTACAGATCATATCCCGTGTCTAATATTGGATTTGTGACCTATTACGACAAGTGTCGTTAAACGCACACATCTAAAACAATGCAACCGGTACTCATCATTTATCAAGCATTTTTTCAATATTTTTATATTCGTTATTTTCTTCACTACTTGAGAAATCGGTGTATTTTGAGTTGCCAACCTTGTGCTGAATGCAGACGAAAGTAATCACAACTTGAATGGGGAGATGTTAGAGAAAATGTTGATGGAATACGTTCACAATTTAGAGAAAAAATATCATTCGGAGAAATAATAACGCTTTTAAAAGAAAGAGTACAACAATAGCGGTTAAGCCACAGCTGTTGTTATGTGCAGAAAAGGTGTGGTAGAAGGAAGGAGGAACAAGTGGCGTCTGTGTTCAAAAAGGAGTCAAAGATCGTTTGCTCATTAACTTAATTAGAAAAGACTTAAAACCTTTAGCAATCACGTCTTTGAGCTAGTCAAAAACGCATCAATAGATTTACTGAGCATTTTTAACAGTGAAAACAACAAGACATATTGTTTTCTTTACTTGCTGAACACATTGTTTTACATAGTTCAACGTTGGGCTTTTGTGTCTTTGATCAGAGGTGTAGACACTGTAGCAAACAGGATTGAGAAAAGTTCACATTCACAGCAGAATAAAAATAATTAGCAAATCTCGTTACTTGAAAGGTTGTACCTTTCTTCCAAAAATCATTGCCGTAGGCAAATTCATAACCTATTTTTGTAAAGTTATGGAAACCTATGCAATCATTAGTATTTATATACAATCATTGTATCGATATACAATATCGTTTGTTCGTGTCATAAAAATAATATTTTGTTTTTTAAGTATCTAAATGAACATGTGCCAAATGAGTTCCCGAGTATCTGATCGCATTAGCACAGCTGTTAGTGGGACTATCTGTATAATAATCCTTATTCTATTCGAAGTTTTTTCTCAGTTGTCTTTTTTTGTACATAGAAAATATCTTTTCATACCGTTGTTTAACAGCGATTGGAATATCGTTCTTTACTAAATCGTTATAAATATTGGAGTTAACCAAGTTTGAGGAGCTAAATGATTTCTTTAAAAGTCGACAGGCGTGTTTTCATGGTATAATAACTTCTGTTATAATTATTATAATTTACGATAATGAAAATCAACGAATGCAATTATGTTATTATCACTGAGGTATCTGCCATGATTTTTAGTATTTTAACGTTGTTACAGACCATGCTAACATATTGTTAGTTGAATTAAAATCTTATTCACCAAAGTACACGCATTACATTCTGTTCTAATTTTAAAGTAAATCTAACTTTCTTGAACTGATTTCACTAACTCTTAATGATTGTAGGAAACCTCACATCCAGTTGTCACCTCCTAGATGCCTATCTGAAAGGACTTTGCTAATCTCATATCATACTGTGCGATCATTCTCTATCTATATACTTTTGTCTTATTTATGACTTTGAATACGTAAATATAAAAATGTATATTTTTCTACGCTAAAAAATTAAATTCAGTCTCATGCATTAATTGTTGGTGGGAGTGGTGATTTGAGAGAAATCCAAAAACACAAGATGCATTCTGCACTTTAACCTGGTAGCATGTCAAGACGAGAAAGAGAAATAGTTTTGGGAGCAATAATTTGTAAATTGTTTCCAGGGCAGGGCTGTTACTGTCCTTGACCTCTTAGTAGTGAGAAAGATGCCTTGCAAAACTGAATCACAGACGAAAAGGGGTAGGGGTGTAAGACAACTCATAGATTCTGTTAAAGTAATTACCTGAAAGTTTGTTTATTCGTTTTCTTTCTATCACATTTTCGTACAGAATATTTAGTTTATATTGTGACAACAGTGTTATGTCTTGTAAGCTGCGTCCTATTGACCTTTGTTTGGTTGCTGACCTAGCGTATTAGCCAGATTGCTAGCTGCCGCGCTCAGTATTTGGCCACCAGAATTAAGGACTCCAAGAACATGAGGAAGCGCGTTCACAAATGTCTGCTCTGTAAAAAAAAAAAAGATAGGAGAATGGAAAGTTTAAATTTCCTACCTCTGACATTATATGTTTATTATTAACTTTTTTTCATGTCGCAAAGAATGTTTGTTAAGAGTTTCAAAAAAGTGTATTTTCTCACTTAATAAACACCACGGATCTGCAATATACAACGTTATGTCGATAATACCGAAAATGGGACGTTATGGAGCAAAGAGACCACACAACGAGCTAACCATCAAAGAAAATTAGTTTCTGTAAGAATCACATATTTGGGTTAAATTTTCAAAATGTGATTGAACCTATTCAACGATGGTCTTTTTTTTTTTGTTTTAAGCCAAATTAATATTAATAGGAATGCACACTATATAGTCAATAACAATGATCACAGAACACAGACGGTGTACACACAAAAACAAATATTACGATAGTTTCACAGTTTACACGCCTGGTAATCTTCCCACACATAAAATCTGGTTACGCTGTTAAATGGGTGGCAAGAATTTCCGATAATAAAATGTATGATCATTATGTGTGCAGGAATGGTACGTTGTTTTTATATTACGCATATTGAAAACACAAATGAGCATCTTAAAAAATTGGGGAATGTAGTTTCCCGTAATATATGATTCCAAAAAGACACACAGTCATACCAAAGGTCTGATTCTCTAGAGATGAAGAGATTTTGCCTTCCTCTGGCATCCGAGCCGTAAAAAAAAATTGTTCTCCGACCCTTCATGTAAATGTCTTTCGTTTTAAATGTCAGTGACACATGGGGATTTCCATATGTCTTGATGAGCTCTGTACTGTATTCAAGAAAACAAGCCGTATATAAGATCGGACGCAGAAGAAAACGAAGCTGATGTTAGATGATCTGAGTGACAGTACTGGTTATCCTTATATCCAAATACAGTAGAGAATAGATCCAGATATTTAGAAATCTCCATATATCATCCAAGTGTAAGCCATTCCTTGCACAAAAGCTTTGATCTTCCACTTCGCCCCATGAAATTCCTCTCACCCGTCAAATCGGATAACCGGGATTTATGTGCGAGAAGAATACCTGACATTGTTTATTTCTTAACCAAAAATGACTAAATAATTTCGTAAGATATAGGTCTTAGTGACAATGGTGGCAGATACCAGCAATACCACGACTGCCGCTAATGCTATTAACAACAACAATAATGGCAAAAACGACGACAATATCAGAAGCACATTTATAATTTCGCAAAGGCAAAACCTTTGTAAAGTATATGTATATGAGAGAAAGAGATACAAATAGAGAGAGAGAGAGAGAGAGAGAGAGAGAG
>QKMX01361561.1:0-11935 GCA_003401595.1 Venustaconcha ellipsiformis | reverse complement strand
ACAGTAGGGATACTGTTCACATTTATTGCATGTACATTGATATAATAAAGTCAGTACTCCTATAGTTAACATTAGAGATACTGTTCACATTTATTACATGTACATTGTGTAATGAAGTCAGTATCCATATAGTTAACATAAGGGATACTGTTCACATGTATTGCATGTACATTGTGTAATGAAGTCAGTATCCATATACAGTAGTTACCATTAGGGATACTGTTCACATTTATTGCATGTACATTGATGCAAAGAAGTCAGTATCCCTATATTTAAAATTAGACATGCTATTCACATTTATTGCATGTACATTGTGTAAAAAAAGTTAGTACTCCCATAGTTAACAGTAGGGATACTTTTAACATGTATTGCATGTACATTGCTATAATGAAGTCAGTATTCCTATAGTTAACATATGCTTGTAAAATTTATTGCATGTGCATTTATGTAGTGAAGTGGTGAGTGTTCCTATAATTGACATTAGAGATGCTTGTAACATTTATTCCATGTGCGTTTATGTAGTGAAGTGAGTATTGCTATAGTTAATATTAGAGATTCTTGTAACATTTATTGCATGTACATTGATGTAATGAAGTCAGTATTCTTATTATTTATATTTTTAAGATCGTGTTCACATCTATTGCATGTGCATTGATATAAAGAAATCAGTACTCTGAAGTTACTATTAGAGATGGTGTTCACATTTATTGTATGATGGAATGAAGTCAGTACCCCTATAATTAACATTAGACATGATGTTCACATTTATTGCAAATGCATTGATGTAATAAAGTCAGTGCTTTACAGTAACAATAGAAATGCTGTTCGTATTTATGTGCATTGATTTAATGAAGTCAGTACTCTATATTTAACATTAGAAATGTATTTCTTATTTATTGCATGTGCATTCATGGAATGTAGTCAGTATTTTTTTGTTAACATTAGGAATATTGTTGACTTGTTTGCCTGTGCATTGATGTAATGAAGTCAGTACTTTATAGTTAACATTAGAGATGCTGTTCATATTTATTTCATGTGCATTGATGTAATGAAGTCAGTACCCTTACAGTTTTCAATATTTTTTTTTATAGGGAATCAAGTTTATTTCTATTAAGTTATAGTGTATTTCATGGTATTCATTTAAAGCATTTATGCTGGTTTTTTTGTCTTCTGGTTTTTCATCAGGTCTGTTATTACTCTGATTGATAGTGAATGTTCAAGCCCTACTTCTGATTGTAACACATGAACAGCATGACAGTTTAGATTACACATTAATACAGTACAGTTAACATGTATTAAATGTGCATTATATTTTGAAGTTAGTACTCCCATACTTAACATTAGAGATATTATTCATATTTATTGCATGTGCATTGATGTAATAAAGTTAGTACTCCTATACTTATCATCAGAGATGCTGTTAACACTTGTTTGCTTGTGCATTGATGTAATGAAGTCTTTACTCTTATAGTTAATATCTGTTGCATGTGCATTGATGTAATGATATCAGTACTCCTATAGCTAATATTAATTGCATGTGCATTGTTCTAATGAAGTCAGAACTCCTGTAGTTACATTATTTGCCTGTGCATTGAAGTCAGTACTCCTATAGTCAACATAAGAGATGCTGGTCACATTTATTGGATGCACATTGATCTAAAAAAGTAAGTAATGAAGTTAGTACTCCTATAGTTAATATTTATTATATGGGCATTGATCTAACAAAGTCAGTACTCCTATAATTAACATTTATTGCATGTGCATTGTGTAATGAAGTTAGTACTCCTATAATTAACATTTATTGCATGTGCATTGTGTAATGAAGTCACTACTCCTATAATTAACATTTATTGCATGTGCATTGATCTAATGAAGTTAGTACTGCTATTGTTAATATTATACAAACTCTTAACATTTATTGCATGTACATCAGTGTAAGGATGTCACCATACTCATAGATTCAAGTATAATCAGGGAGTGCTGAATTTTATACTTGCAAAGGTTATCCATATTCTAAATTGGACTTGCAAATAATATAATAAATTTGTGATAATTGTTTGCATATAAAGTTGGAGTTTCTCTGAAGTTAGTATTTATGCATGAATTTGTTTTTTATATTGCCCAGCTTAATAATTTTATTTGTCCCATTATTACAGTGATTCCATCCTCCGGACTTAACCACCTAACAAAGGGAAGATGCCCAATTCCACAAAAGAGACTGCCAAAACTTTACTGCTCAGCAAAATCTAAACAAACAAAAGATAGCCCGACTCATAGTGGTGGTGAATTAAGTGATCAGAAAGTCAAGACTGTTGTGAATTCCTCACCAAATTTTTTTACATCTTCACCAGTATCTGACCATTCAGTAATGTCAAAATCATCTACTTATTCAGATTCCTTTCGAGAATTGTCAGACTTGTCCAGTATGGAACGATATCCATCCCTTGAATCCAACTCCTATTCCTTGTTTGCATTAGATGATGATGTTGATGAGATAATTGTATAGAAGAAATTAGGAAACAGACCGTGTCCTGGACATGCAGGCACATCCTGCAGTGGAGATTACTCACCTTATGCTAAATGAACATCTATTAACATCTTTCCATGATACAGAAAATATTTTTTTCTATCCATGAACAAGATCATTGATTTCCTTTTTGTTTTGTGGAGGTCACATTAATTAGTAGGATATGAAACATTGCAATCACTTTTTTTCTGGTGTCAGCGGATTGTAATTACATGTATTTTGGTTACAGTTTTATTTTATTTGCATTCGTTTCCTAAATGTCACAATAGATTTTCATAAGCTTGGCATGAAACATTATTTTCAAATAAGTATTTATTTCTTGCAGCCTATTGATTCTACTTAGGGATTTTTTTACATATGCCTAAAACAATTTACAAAAGCAGACCTAGTTCAGTAGCTAAAGACCACAGAATAACAGCTGCTTTAAACAGTACCGTAAACATTCATAAAGGCAATATTTGAGAATGAGTATAATGTCCTTGTGTAATTTTCCTTTATATAAAGTCATCTCATGAAGATAGGAACATTATTACTCTCTTATCTTCACTCTCAATGTATTTAATGCACACTCCACTTTGTCGATGATTGATTACTGTGTAATTTGTCAAAGATTATCAGTTGGCACCTGTTCGTTTTCATTGCCTTAAAACACCTTGCTATAACAGAACAAATATCTAATCACTTTTGAGTCATTTATAGACATTTGCATCCTCAGAATTAAACAGTGACTTTTGGAATAATCGGTCTTTAGTAAGGGCAATATTTATACCAAAGACAAACGGTAATCTTGTAGAAGTTTCTGACACCATCCTGCGTTAGGCAATCAAATCATACATTATTCTCCAGAAACTTGCTTGAGCATAAATATCGATTTTTTTGTTATCTCCCAATTTGCCACACATGAAATTAGAATAGCAAAATTATGTACACATTATCTTGACAATATTTATGATTTTATGCATTGCCACAAATGTGGAATAGTCATAGATAATGCCCATATGTCTGCTCAGTTCAGATTGGTGTCATCATACATTGTCATGTCTCTTGTCAGATATGAGAATGATCAAAGTCTAGTCAAGTAGTGTGATTATATGGAAATCTATGGAAGGATTTTCTGCAACCTACGATAAACATTGAAGATGCTAGAATAACATTGTCATAGTGTCCTATGTATTTCATAATTGAGTGTAATGTTAATTTCAGACATTATGTAAAACTGATTCAGCAGCTGACAGTTTATACCACAAAACAAGAATAACAAACAGCAGTAAACTCATGTATTTGCAATCTTAAACTAATTTACTTCTGTTTAGACTCAGATTATTTTTTCATAAAGATCTTTTTTCCTTGTCTGATTTTCAAAAATCCCTGTCTTGTACAAATATTCACCATATTGGGGCTTCCGTCAGCATTAAAGAAATTCCTCAAGTCCTTATGGTGATCAATTTTCTCGAATACAAAATTGGGCACATTCAGAATCTTCAAATGAGGAAATTGGAAAAAAAAGAAACAACTATTTGTTTGCATAGATGACACAATATTGAATTCTTAGACAAAAAACAAGCATAAACCAAATGAAGCTAGTTTTTGTTACATGCATTTCCATAGATATTTGTATGTGCTGTGATTCTTGTTTACAGCCTTTTTGGACCAATTGAACTCTTAGGAACTGGTGAGCTTTATTGAAAATTAAGGTCTAAAGTTTCTCATGAATATGTCTTTTGATAAGATTTATTTTTAGATGAAAATAAAAACTTCACTAGAAAAAAAAGACTTGTGACCTTGCCGGCTCTGTATTGTGGTTGGAGAAAATTTGTTTACTTTGGCAGCAAAATTTGTTTACTTTGGCAGTCACCAATGATAGTTACTTAAATTTATAGACACCCCAAATGGAAATATCAACCTTACTTCGCAACTTTATCGTATTCAATTAGCTGTTCATATCAATCAGAAACATGGAGCCTGTACTGGATGTTATAAATTTATAAATGATGCATTGTTGCAGGGAAGATTGTCAAGGAAATTGAAATTATGGTAATGGAGGTCCTCTTTGACATGTTGTTTTCAAACACAGCATGATGTATACATCAATAAAGCTTGTTTAGCTTATTAAACACAGGTAACTTATAATGATTTTGACCCCCACCCTCTCTCTCTCTCTCGCTCCACACACACACACAAATACTTCTGAGTCTGTGATATGGCACATGACTTTGCAGAAGCTTTCAGGATGCCCTGATTCAGATTTGGCAAGCATAAAATGTGTCCTTAACCAAGTGCATGTTTTATATGAGTTATAATTAATTACAAACTGATGGGGAACATGCAGACTTTTTTCACTTGAGGTAATGCACATGTTCAAATCATAAATTGTTTTGTGAATGGCATTTTCATTAATTTCAGTTAATTGGTTGTGTGAGTCTCCAAAGAGCTGTTTATCAAAGAGATTAGTTAGAAATATTAACAACTGATTGTGGTCACATGATGGCAGTTTGATGAATAATGAAGTTACCTGTTATTTGAAATAATAGTATAGGCAGTTATCATTGCATAACATGCATCCAGGTGGAAACGGTCCAAATCTGTCGTGATATAATGCAATGCATGTAAATAGAACAGTGTGCTAGCAGATTGGGTTTACAGCTTGTTGTCCGTTGTGTCTTGTACACAAGCAGTAAAACAGCAGTGAGGTCATTTTATTGAGTTGAGTTTAGAATTGTCAAAAGTGGTCACCAAATTTTGAACATAAATTCTGACATGTACTTTACTGGACATGAGATGTACTTAGGAATTCCAGATCTGGCTCATTTCCAGACAAAGGATGAGGAATTTTGGAATTTTCAATGTGGCTTATTTTCACCTTTAGTCTGCACACATTTTTACCAGTATTTTTTCCCCTCATAAATCTTTTTATAATTTTATTTTTTCAGACAAATAAGTTTCATTTTAGCAAGTCTCACACATCATTTTTTTGCAACCTTGAAAATATTTAAAATTAACAGATGTCAGTGAGGCCAAAGTCTGAAAATGATGGCACAAGTCCCTAAATTTTTAATTGGCATACTGTTGTTTTAATTGAAAAGATTTGTAATCTAAAAATTTTGTATGCCATTGATAATTTTGGTGGTCACTTGTCCTGAGGTTGAACAAATTGATAAAATAGTTGACATCAGTCTCCACTTACAGTACATAAAATATGTTTATTTTGATTTAGTACCCAACACAATCTTTCACTGGTGTCAAGCAGTTTTTACACATTCATACATTTTCTTAATCCAGTGACTTGTTCATGACTAGTTCATTATAAAATATGAGTTTATTCCAATAATTATAATTTTTTCAAATATTAAGGTCTGAAATTGAAATCTGGAAAAATTTCAGGAATTAAGATGATTCAAAAGTTGGGCCAGGTCATAATGATATACAAATTGCCAGGGATTATACATTTTATGCCATGAATGTTAATAAGTACATTGTATAGCATACTTCTTAGTAATTCAGATGCAGTGTTATTGTTTAAACACGATATGAAATGGAGAGATTTTTGAAGTGCTTATGATTCATAAATATTATCAAGTCCTTGATGTTATTTGTCTCATATTGAGAGAAAAATATATTAATACATGTAATATATGGAGATACGTCATATCGGAAAACAGTACATCGTACATGTTTAAAATATTGTTGATTTTGCCATATTGTTATCAAGCAACCCACCATATTATTGTTTTTAAAACTACTTCCCATTTAAAAATGTTTCTCATTGACTAAGTAATATAAACTAACATTTTAATTTGAATACTTTTTCATTCCATTTGTAACATGATTAATCTTTTCAGCATTGATCCATCAGTTGCTATTGTTTATTATTTATGACTGTGTAAAAATGTTCAATTGATTGTCAGATTTATTAGCTGTTTTGTATACATTTATCATTTTACAAGTTGTATGCCATAACAAAGTCTGTTAGAATTGAATGAAATTAATTGTTTATTAGTGGGTAAATATAAATGATTGAGATATCATATAAGAATAAAAAGTAGTGGTCCACTGCCATGGGAACATTGATAAAATACCCATGAACCAGTAATCTTTACTGCATGATGGCAAACAAAATACCCATGTATCAGTAATCCATACTGCATGATGGCAAACAAAATACCAATGTATCAGTATTCCATGCTGCATGATGGCAAACAAAATACCAATGTATCAGTAATCCATATTGCATGATGGCAAACAAAATACCCATGAACCAGTAACCCATTCAGCATGCATGAAGGTAAAACAAAATACCCATGTGCTAGTAATCCATACTGCATGATGGGAAACAAAATACCCATGAACCAGTAACCCATTCAGCATGCATGAAGGTAAAACGAAATACCCATGTACAAGTAATCCATACTGTATGATGGCAAACAAAATACCCATGAACCAGTAATCATTCAACATCCATGAAGGTAAAAAAAATACCCATGTACCAGTAATCCATACTGCATGATGGCAAACAAAATACCCATGTAGCAATAATCCATATTGTTTGCTGGCAAACAAATTATCCATGTACCAGTAATATGATATGTTTTAATGGCTAACAAAATACCCATATTCTAGTAATCAACATGGCTAAGTGGGAAATAAAATACCCATGTTCCAGTAATCCATATACAGGGCTAGAATTTAGCAAACATTTCCTGGCAACCAGAAGGACTAGTAGATTTAGAAATTTACTCGTCCTGCTGAATCTTCACTAGTCCATCTCACAGAATAATGGCAGATACATATCTAAGTTAACAACTTTTATTTTCTAAATATCCCAATCATTCATTTAGTTTAGAAGAAGTATATATCTTGCTTTAGAAAACCACCAAGGTTACTTGAAGATAATCACTACAAACACAAAGAACACAAGTTCATAAGAGATGCAATGGTTATCCTGAAATTAACTGTTAAAAAGATGACTTGGTAAATAATTTTGGTGTCTTGTCATCCCCCCCCCTAATAGAACAAAATAATAAGAGAAAAAGACGAAGGCCTCATTTACTCTAGTCATTATGTATCGTAACTCTGCAGACCTATGATTTAAAGCAGTAGCTATTGTGCTTCATTGAAGGCAGGGTGAGAAGATATCTGATTATAGTGGCATAGGTACCGTGTGGGTTTTCACAACAAATATGAACTTTTGAACAAAATGTCTCCATGATGTTAAACCTTTAAAGACAGAATGGTTAATTAAAATAATAAGGATTTTAATGACCATCCACCACAGTGGTGGTTTCACAAGTTCACAAGTCTGGTTCCTCTGCCCACTCCTTCCCTGTTTTAGATATTCTGACATTTGTGTTGGGTTGTGAGGTCAGAACTCATTGAATGTTGAAATGTTGGTATTTACCAAACCTCTGGTGTTAGCATAGGGTACCTGCTTAATACTGGGACTGGCAAACGTAAACCATCTATATCGAGCCCTACCCACATGAAATTGATAGGAATGTAATTATCTTCCCAGAAATTGAGAGTATAACATTTTGTCTTTAATTCATTGATGGATTCATCAAGCAGAAAGCACATATCAACATGGTATTTTTAGTATTGCGTCATTGCAGTGTTGATGTGCTCTCTTAATTAATGTCAAAATATTTTTTAAGGCTAAAAGAGGTCAGAGGAAATTTGGACTAACAGTCTTTGACAAACAACTTCGCTTTATAAATCTGACAAAACGGGTAAAGAATTACACTGCCATGTTTTCAAATACAGTCTGTAATATCATCATTCATATTTACTCTCATGGGGAGCAATTGAATCTTTTGGATTTACATGATTAGCTCCAAAAGAACTTGGAAATCATTGCATCATTCAGATTTTCTAAAATTGCATAAAATAATTGCCAACTAGTTACAACTGAAACATTACTGCTATTAGAATGCTAAAATTATGAAACTACTAGTCGAACAGGAATTTGCTAGCCTCGGGCTGGTGGGCTACCACTAATTTCAAGCCCGGCATATAGATAGCTCACTAACAAAATTCAGCTGTACCAGTAATCCTTATGGCCCTGTTGGCTAACAAAATACCCTTTACCAGTGATTCGTATGTCTCTCTGGCTAACTAAATATCCATGTATAATTGCTGACTCACAAAATACCCTTGTACTATTAACCCATAAGGCTTGCAGACTAACTAAATACCCGTGTGTTATTGCTGATTAAGAAAAATACTCATATGCTATTAAGCCATAAGGTTTGTAAGCTAACTAAATAGACATTTAGAAGTATAAGTGCTGTCTAACAAAATACCTAGGTACCATTAATCCATACAGCTTGTTGGCTTTGTATCAGTAATCCATACAACCTGATGACTAAAAGACACCCATGTACCAGTAATTTATATTGTTTGCTAACTTTGTACCTGTAATCCATACAGCCTGATGACTAAGACACCCATGTACCAGTAATTTATATTGTTTGCTAACTTTGTACCTGTAATCCATACAGCCTGCTGACTAAAACAATACCCATGTACCAGTAATCTGTATGGCTTGCTGGTTTACAAATGATCCATGTGCCAGTAATCCTCATGGTTTGTTGGCTAACAAAATACCCATATACCAGTAATCAATATAGCTTGATGGCTAAAAAAAACCCCTCCACTGTCATGTTCACAAATTTAGAAATTTGATGTATTATCTTGAATTGCTAAGACAAAATATTGTATGATGCATTTAATATTTATGTATTAATAGCAATTACTGTCACTGCTAAGTAATAGCGGTGTTTCTTTTTTTTTATTAGACCAATGGGCATATGAAAGGTTTTAAACCAATAGTCTTTAGACATGTTTCTTTTCCAATGTAATCTGGATGATTTTTTTTCTCCACAGTACATTGTACTTTTTTTTCCATGTGCAATAATATTTAACTGTATTTCATTTGATTAAAACACCTCAGATCTTAAAGAAATGAATGTGATATAGTTTACCTACCAATTTACCAGTCATTACTTTAATAAGTTTTATTTTTGATTGCTAGATGTTAGGGTGAATATAGTACTTTTGATCTTTTTCACCCTAAGCAGATTGTGCTCAAGTATGATTTTAGAAAAATTGTCACATAAAGTTGCCTATTTTTTATTTGCATTTTCTGTTCAATGTACAATGGCTGTAATGAACATTTAGTCTGCTTTCAGTGACGATACCGAAATGGTCAGTATGTAGTAAATATCTTTCCGACAAAGAACAAATCGGCATGTATTATTTTCATGTATCTTTGTACTTTTTGTTCCTAATATGTAATGCTTTCTTTTTTCTACTCAAGTATAGTTCCTCTTGCCATTAACTAACCTCAAACACACTTTGCACTTGTGGTCACCAGTGACTTGCTTTGCAGCTTGGCAGACTCCTACAAACCTCTCATGTTTCAATTGCCATTTCCCAATTATGTTGTTATATAACAAGTTAATTGTCAACAGAAAAATATTAACCACATTAATGACTTTGACAACTTTGCCCATTGCTAGTAACAACAAAGACATGGACTAATAATAAAGAGTATTCAGATATTTTTAATTTCCCTGATGAAAAGAGGTGAACAGTAGTGAAAATATGAGAGATGTAACACAGAAAGTGAGGGAAACCTGTTAATCCATGCTCAAGGTGCAACAATGGACTCTTTAATAAAATTTACAAAAACTGATTTAAAGTGATATATAATGGAGGCAAACACTCCCAAATTAAAAACCATTAAAATGTATCTTTATCTTGACAGATTTGTTTCAAGGACAGATATGTCTGTCAGATAACATGTTTGTTGTAATGTATTAACTTGCAGTTTAAGCCATGTATATTGCACACCAAACCACAAAGTAGGCCCAGATTTGCAGGTAGGTCTGAGTCCATAGCATTAGTACTTGAACAGGTACATAAAAATAGACGTGCATTCATAATAAGTTGACCACTGCACTAAAACATGTCACTGTGAGCTACTTTTGACACCAGTAATCATGTACACTATCATTTATGAAAGTTTCTTGGACCTTGTCCTTGTACAGCCATGATACTTGATCTGTACAGGTCACCTAAGAAGTTCAGTGCCTTGATATCAAAAGTAGGTCATCATGATCTATTATTTATACTTTATTGACTGTACACCTTTGATGTTCAGGTGGTTTTCTTAAACCTCATTACTTGTAAAGGTCATCAAAGTGGATATGAGCTCATGCCTGAAGTATAGCAATACCGTATCAAAGGAGAAAAAACCTGACCTACATCAACATAATATTTGCCTTCATCACCACACAGTATGTGTCAACTTGAGTAATTACAAATAAAAATGCTTGTGCATGACTATGTGTTAGCAAGATTTTCCATCTTCCAACAGCTTCATTTCCTGTTTTTAAATCTTACTTCAATTAATGGAGCTTTAAGAACAAATTTCAGCATAGTCAGCCATTCAATTTGGAGTTGAGTATTCTTTTTTTTTTCTTCAATTTCTTTGCTTTTTTATTTGCCAAGCCTTGTTAGTGAGAAACAGGACCTAGCAATTACTTTTTTCAGCATCATCAGTGTCAATAGTCTATTCAGGTTAATGTCATTTATTTGCTCATGTTTTATAAACCCCTTGACAGATTCGTATTATGTTATATAAATAATTATGAAGCTTAGATGAGTCATTTAGTGACATTGTCACTTGCCCAAATTACCTTGTGGTCAGAGAGATATTTACGGCAAATAACCGTTAGGTTTTGGGTTTTAAAAAAGTTTTTTGCATGTATTTCATAAACTGCCTTGATGTATAATTCATATTTTGGATGAATTATGAAGCTACGACAATTCATTTTGTGATGTCCTAACACACTTCTTTAAACTTTAGAGTCAAGTCATACATTTACCGCAGTGCTTTGATCATGGGCTCGATAAGCTGGATTCATGAAGATTTTTATCACATACTTAGCACCTGTTGAATCGTTGGTTAATATATATTTAATGGTATGTCAGCACATGAAAAGTTATGTCTTTACAGCATAATTGGAACAAAGTCTATTGCCAAGCAACACACCATAATGGCTGACACTGTCTTACCTTAGCAGGACTCTAATCCTCACTATTGTTATTATTAGCTAAATACTAAACCACCCAGATCATGTTTTAGTTGGATGATTTATGTGATTCATTTTCCAGATAAATGAGACAATAGGATTTTTAGAATATATCCAATTCTAACTTTAAATAGTACTTATGTTGTTGTTGTTGTTGTAGGGTTTAACAACATTTTTCAGCACACAATAAGTTATACATGGCACCCAGTATTAATGGCGGAGGAAGAACCTGGGAAATCCCTAGAAAGAACCACCTAACGATGTGAAGCTACTCAAAAGCTTTCTCACATACCCACATTGGCCAAATCCGAGACTT
>QKMX01361555.1:0-14514 GCA_003401595.1 Venustaconcha ellipsiformis | reverse complement strand
TATTATTATTATTATTATTATTATTATTATTTTTTTTATATTTTTTTTTAGCTGTCCAAGTTATTACTTGTCAGCCAACACAGTTTGCTTTATTGTTTTGTGGCAATTGCACAGTATGGATGCAGTGTCAAATATGACCGTACCACAACAGAGCAAGCTGATCAGGTGAGCCGCCTTAGCATGATAAGTTTTTAATTTTGAAGGTCACTAAAAAGTAGGCATTTTTCACTATTGATTGGGAATAGGGCCTGTGACAACTGGGAACTTTTTTCAGGAGCAAATGGCTACAAACAGTAATTCTGCTTGATTTTGAAATATCTTTACAGAGTCCCATTATCTGTTCCTGTATACTCCTAATGTCACTGAAGACAAAATCCATTCAGACTGTGCTCTCTTTTTTGTCTTGCCTCATCTAATAGCTGGAGATGAGTGATATACCCTTGTCATACCAACTACCTCAAAGTTAATGTCAAAGCAATTGAATGGTCAATGTCATGGCAAAGGCAGGTCAATGTCATGGCAAAAGAAAAGTCAATGTTATTGCAAAGACAAGTTCAATGTCATGACAAAAATAAGGTCAATGGCATGCCAAAGGAAAGGTTATTATCATAGAAAAAGAAAGATCAATGTCATGGCAAAGGAAAAGTCAATGTTATTGCAAAGACAAGTTCAATGTCATGGCAAAGATCAGGTCAATGTCAAGCCAAAGAAAAGGTCATTGTCATAGAAAAAGAAAGATCATTGTCATGGCAAAGGAAAGGACAATGTTATTGCAAAGACTAAGTTCAATGTCATGGCAAAGATCAGGTCAATGTCATGCCAAAGGAAAGGTCATTGTCATAGAAAAATAAAGATCAATGTCATGGCAAAGGCAAGGTCATGGTCATAGAAAAATAAAGATCAATGTCATGGCAAAGGCAAGGTCAATGTCATGGCAAAGAGAAGGTCAATGTCATGGCAAAAGATAGGTCAGTGGCATAGCAAAGGAATGGTCAATATCATGGCAAGGAAAAATTTAATTCTGTGACTTCTATATTTGAATAAAAAAAAGATATTTTAGGGAAAAGTTAGCTAATTATATATCATGTATTGATGGTATATTACTTACCTACACCCACCCACCTCTAGGTTAAGTTCATAGCAAGAGAAAATATAAATCAGTGATCTCTGTCCATGTATGGGTATAATGTTTAAAATAATGAAGATATTTTAATATGTTTTGGCTCGTTATGTATCCTGATATGACAAGTGTTTTATGTATGCACAGTCATAGCCATCTGTCTCAAGCTCAAGGCCACAACAAGGACAAATGCAAAAAATGGGCCAGTTTCCATATCTGGGATGTCATTTTACAGCTCCTGCAGATATTTTGATGAAACTTTATACATGCAACAGCCATCTCCCTAGCTAAGAAGTCAAGGTCATTAATAAGTAATGGTCACGGGATGGGCATATCCTGTGACTTTTGTGGTACTCTTGTCATAAATGGGCATATCCTGTGACTTTTGTGATACTCTTGTCATAAATGGGCATATCCTGTGACTTATGGTACTCTTGTCATAAATGGGCATATCCTGTGACTTTTGTGGTACTCTTAACATAAATGGGCATATCCTGTGACTTTTGTGGTACCCTTGTCATAAATGCTTAAAAATGCAAGACTTTTGAGTATAGCATTTACATGGAGAGCAATAATTTAATAATTTTGACCATTGTCATAATAACCTCTGCATCACACATCATTCCTTTCTGACATTGTTTTGGTTTATGCATTGAATCTTTTTACTTTGTGTCAGAGATAGCAAAGAGAAGCAGCATACAAGTTTAAGGTGGAAAGAATGTTATTTTAAATCTCTGTGCTCATTTGTGTAAAGAATGTTATGGTAATTTTCTGTTCTTATTTTTTTCAGAATGTGGAAAAATATTCTGCAGTTTTCAGAAAATTTAAGGACTTCCTCAAGTGCTGAGAAGAATAAATGGGTAGAAAGTTTAAGTTTAATGGAGAAACATTTTATGAAATTTGAGAGGGAGATCAGAGAATTATTTAGTCTCAGTTCTTAGCATTTTTTGGAAGAATTTGTTATAAAAGAATTTGATGAGTTTACAGTAAATATGTGTCAAAGTGGTATGTATCATGATGGCAATCTTTTACCAAAGTAGTATGTATTGTGAGGGCAATTATTGGCCAAAGTGGTATATACCATGAGGGAAATTACTGACCCAGGTAATAGGTAGTTTTTTTCGGCATGCATACAAATAGATAAATTCGACTTAAGTTTGAAAAGGGTAGTTTGAATTTTACATAAGTAAATATTGAAATGGATGTTACAGTTTCCTAGGTTGAAAATAACCATCAAAGTAAACCAGGGTCAGTGAAAAAAAAAGGCCTATCTTGGTCAAATTTGGAACATTCAGGCACTTAAGCTGACAATGAAGGACATATTACTATATGATGAACGTAGTATCTGCATTGTCAACATACTTAAAGTTCTTTCTTTTTATCATTTGAAACATTGACAAATACTTATCAACAGAGAATTATACATCTAGATTATAAGGGAATGAATCCTAAAGTAGTTTACAGAATGGAGGTGGCATTTTAAAGTTAATGTTCATGGAAAATGTGGCCTAAGTCTTCACGGATTAGGGACCTTTTTATCTTGCCTGTGTTAGCAAATTGTGAGACATAGCTATTACTTTTATAGTGGCAATGAGAGTGACAGCATCAACAGCATTAATATTGTAAACAAGAAATTTGATGAAGCTTTTACAGGTCACATAGATCAAAGCATGGTTTGCTGAAAAGCTACTACATTTGAAGGAGCTCACCACCCCATTTTTTAATAACTTAAGTTAACAAAGTTTAGTACCTTCTGAACCATGTTAAATATCTTTATTAAACTGGTATTTATTTGTGTCTAAACAGGAGTTTGTATCCCATATAAGATCAAACTTTGTTGGATTAGTGTTTTTAGAGTTGTATTATTTTTCTGAGTTAATATTTCCTAAATCATTTGAGACATCTTCATGAAGAATGGTATGCAACTGTATCATGACAGTTTATAAGAATCAACTTGGCAGATTAGTGCTTTTAGAGTTTTCTCCCCATGATTGAAACTTGGTATGTCTTATAGGATGACTGGACGGTGTGCCTTGTAGGATGACTGTATGTCTTGTAGGATGACTGGACAGTGTCTTGTAGGATGACAGAACGGTGTTTCTTGTAGGATGACTGGATGGTGTGTCTTGTAGGATGACTGGACAGTATGTTTTGTAGGATGACTGGACAGTGTTTTGTAGGATGACTGGACAGTGTGTCTTGTACAAGTATGGGTTCTGTCTGGTGTGCAGTTTGGTTCTCCCCATTTTAAAAAAAAAAAACATTTTGTCTGTAGGAGTTTTTTCATGTATAAGAACAGTCTTTGTTCGAATGTTACATTAAGTTGTGGGTGTTAGAGTAACAGATCATTTTTATGCCATGGGGCATATAGTGTTACCTACATCTTTTAATTTCATCCGTCACTTCTCATTTCTGCTCAGTAGCTTTTGAAGAACTTCCTGAACATAAGTTAAATTTATTACACAGCTTTACATTAACAAAACATAGATCAAGGGCGGTATCTGTGACATGGACACATTTCTCGTTTTATTCCGTATCTCTGATGTGTTTTATCCCTTGTTATAGCTTGTCTTCAGAAGGTTAGGACAGGTAAATCTATTCCAGTTTAAGTAGGAGTTAGATTCACTGTTATTTTAACAAAACTGGCATGCTTTCCAGCACCTTTCAGCCAACATAATTTTGAGATGTTTATGTCTTTAATGTACAAGCTGGCCATCAATTTGAAGCCAAATTTATGCATTTGTTCTCCAGTGCCATCTAAAGCTGTCTTCAAGATATCAATGCACTGTCAAGTTCAACTCAGAGTAGATGTAAGCCAAGTGACAGATTTAGTTTCTGAGTGAGTGTATTTTGTGCTTAGATACATGAGACTCTCCAATGAGCTATTCACAGATGAGTTGATTAGGGGGAACACTTATCAGTGACAAAAAGGGGGGCAGTTTTGAATAAATTGGAACCGTAAATTGTGCAAAATTGAGAAGGTTTCTTTCTTTTAATTTGTCATTCATTGAGAAGCTGTCATATGGGGCAACAGCAATGAGATACCTTCATACTTCATCTTTTACCTAACCCACTTGAATTACCTTATCACATGTTAGGATAATTATTTTTCATACCTGATGAACCTGGTAGTGGTAGTGCCTGGTATGCACAATGACAGAGTCCAACACATGTACAATTCTTTGTGAAATCTCAAAATCTAGTGAATGCAAGTTGTAAGCAAAGTCTAGTCACTTCTCTTGTCAGTAACTGTGCAAAATATACATATTGAACTGCTTAAAAGTATAAATCAAGCCGAGCATATATAGACTAACTAGCACCTATTCATTAAAGTCAAATATGTGCTACAACTCAGAAATATTAGGCACAGTGTAAGGGAGATAAATCCTCGGATAATCCAAGATACTGGGTCCAATGTTTGTAAAATAAAGAGTATCATATAGGAACTTTAACAGTTAAATGCTATACCCAAAATCCCCACCTACTGATAAGACAATATTTACATAAAATTTATTTTCTAGGAAAACTAATAATTTCTCACTGTGTCATTTTCACACTGCTCAGCTCATGTTGTTATTTAGTGATTTCAGCATGGCTGTATCAAAGTCAAATCAAAGGAATAATCTGAGGAGGTGAAGAACACAAATTAGAAAGTGGCACCCATCATACTCAGCTGTCCAAGTTTACTAGAATACTAACCAAATGCATAAGTGTAGCTAGTACCAACTAACTAAAGTACTTTCATGAAATTCCCAATATTTTAGATGAAAGTATAAACTCCTTGAATAAATCAGAGATTATATAAATTTACTTGTGATTCTCAAGTAGATTGATTTTTAAAAAGTATCTTATATTTGCATTGTCAATTTATATATGTCATTTTTATAGAGGAAATAAATTATTTTGTTAAATGTTTTTATATTATCATGGTAATCCCAAAAACCTGGTAAGGAAAGGAGGAGTTGGTATGGAGGGTTTGTGTATCCAAATCATTTTTATGGATTTTTTTAAACATGCTGAAAAATGAGAATGGTCTCCTTATATTTTATATAGAATGATACAACAGCAGATTGTATTTTGTTTGAATTTATTGTGCTATTTGTAATAAAATGAGTGAAGAGGATCTCGGGAATTGCATAAGAATGACTGCCAGCCTTGTGAGAGAAAAATCGGGTTGTTATGCTGAAACTCAGAGGAATGAAGAATA
This sequence comes from Venustaconcha ellipsiformis, assembly GCA_003401595.1. Classification (NCBI taxonomy): domain Eukaryota; kingdom Metazoa; phylum Mollusca; class Bivalvia; order Unionida; family Unionidae; genus Venustaconcha; species Venustaconcha ellipsiformis. The sequence continues at coordinate 9,187 of QKMX01361555.1, read as the reverse complement.
AGGTGTGGAGACGTGTTGACAAGGTCATTGCCAAGCTTAAGACCAATAAATCTTTAACATTAGAGATAGCTGCTTAATTTAATGCAGGACATATTCATTGCTGAGTTTGAAGTCATTATAAATATTTGTTAGAGAGAACTGGTTAATTCATAATGTGTCAAGGTTATTGTTATGTTTACTTATGTCAAAGAATTTAGTTCTCATTCATAGTCTGGATACAGTAATGTTATGTAGTCTAATATGGAAAATATAAGTGCCATTTGAGATAGCATTGAGAAAAACATGACAAAAATAAGAGCCATTCCATACTGCATAGAGAAATACATGACCAAAATAAGCACTATTTCATACCACATGGAGAAATACATGACTTTTTTACTAGGTCAGCTGCAGTTAATCAATATCCATCAGTTTATAATTTGCAGCCTGGAAAAGCTAGTTGATAAGCAAGACACACAGCGCCTAGTCTTTAAATTAACCTCATTACATGAAAATACATGAACAATTTGAGAGAAATTCAAAGAAAATCAGATTCTCCAATAAGGCTTTTTATAGCTAACCCAGTCATGTCTGTTTGACTGAAAAAGACTATCAATATGAGCATTTGGCTGCCAGAACATAGGAAGCCACTACACCAGTACTAATGCTAGTCTTGCCTATGTGCTGTACACCTTTACCAGAGCCTAGGCTTACTTTTGGCATTTGCACCACCCTGGCCTGTTCCCCACATCATTAAGCTATGCTATGCTTTTACCGACATGGATGACAATGTACTTAACCTTTAGGATAAAACATTCATGGTTGGCCTTACATTCCAAGACTGTATTCAGCTTTAAGAATATTGCAAATAAAAATCTGCACTTATCTTTTCAGCTTGCCATTGTCATCCACAATGGAAACAGTTCCTTCAAGCAATGTACGAGTACAAGTCATCTGCGCCTGTAGGTATTTTGTGTACACTGTGGTAACAGACTTTGTTATATTATACAAGCCATAGTTAGAAAGCACTCGTAGCCGCCTTAGCAATTTCCAAAACCACAACCTGGCTGCCAAGGCCATCGCCTTGCATACTGCCCATGCTATGAAGACAACCATTGTAAGTCAGGCAAAGGAAGCACTGCCAGTCCTCTTAAGAATACACAGCCAAAATCTTTGATGAAGCTTTATATGGTGGCTCCAACAAATTTACACCTAAATTTGGCATGAGTTGCTGTTAATGATGTAACCCTTTGAAAAAATTGCAGCCCTGGTTCAGCCGGTTATTGCAATTATGACTAATGGCGCTGCGGTCAAAACAACACCTTTCAAAAATGCAAGATCTTGTCGCAAGCTTGGACAGAGACCTTTGCCTCTCACCATATTAGAAGATGAACATAGGGCAGTATATCTTTTGCAATATTATATTTCCAAACTGTTCAAAATCCAGCCCTCAATACTGAGACCCCTTTGTTCAGTATCTGCAACTTGCATTACAGCTTGTAACAAGCACATGATCAAAATCAATAGGGTTGTGTGGATTACACATCACAATAATTTCTAACCTTTGAAATTTTTATTGAGTTTGTCAGCAAACTCACAAAGGATGATGAGACAGATTGCACCACAGCAGACAGTGGTATCTATCAATAACGGTGTAATTGTGCTGCTCAACAGTGTCTGCAATCTCATCTTTGACAAAAAAGTTGAGCAAGGCCTTCATCAAGTCCATGTAACCACAACCAGCTATAACAATGACTATGGCCACAACGCCAGCCAATCAGTGATGGTTACAAGATATGCAAAAGACCATGCCATTAAAATAAAATTGTCAGATACTAGATTTGCAAAATTCTTTGCCAATCGTTAATGTTTCAACAGAAGAAATCGAAAATATTTCATCATCATGTTGATGCAGATAAAGTTTCAACTTTCCACTTACTTTTCATTGGCATTCAAATAAATCTTTAATCTTTAATTTATTAAGTGCATACTTACTTTCTGAAGAATATACTTTTGACCAATCAAGGACTATCGTTATTTTAGTGTATATTTCATTACTGATCGAATCATGAGAGTTCTTACACTTCTCAGATAAAATAGCACTTAATTGTTCAAGAACTTTGAAATATTCGCGAAGATTCTTCGAGTCGGATCCACGAATAAGAGAAAGTTTAAGTTTATCGAATCCGCCTTTAAAGCAGATGCTAGAAGTTTCATTTGTTATTGTTACAATTAATGGCTTATTGTCAAGTAGAATATATTTAATCTTGCAGTTATTGCTATCGGTCACTGTCATTGTTTCAAACATCATCATGAAGTTTAGACAAAATTTTATACTTGTTAAGACAACATACTATCAAGAAAACCGTAGTCCAACTTTCGATAGCCAAATCCAAATGTAACACTCCGTTTTTGCAGTATCGCTTGTCGTCAAAGTTACTAAGTCATCTTTTTTTAATTACGTCAGTTTCAAGTTTGTGATTATTTCATCTAGTCGCCATCATCCGCACGTGTTTGACATCAGCGTATAATTCTGAAATTTCATTCCATCGACAATATTTTTTAATCCCTTAGCTCGTTTTTTGACTTTTTCCGTCGTCTATCCTCAATCATTACATTTTACTTCGCAATCCAATTGTCTCGGATAATCGGAATAAAGTTTGTCTCATCTTTGAACTTTCCAATGACTTTTTTATTTCCATTGTCCTGAGACCCGCTATTTTTCGGATAATCTGACAAATCAAATAGCAATCGATTATCATAAATCTCTTGATAAAGATCTTCGCATTCGATTTCATACATGAGTGAATCAGTATCTGTGAAAAGCAACTTGTTTTTGGGCCGTTGCTTTTTGACAAATCCGTAATGAAAATCGTGCATCAATCACTTTGATAAATCCAATACCGCAGCTCCAACGTAAATCGGTATATTTAACTTCAGATTTTTTTTGTTGTATCGCAACAAGCTTCTCGTTAAAGATTTTCACACTCACGAAATCGTTGGAAGCAATAAGTTTATTTCGGCGATCGACTTCATTAACAATTTCAACGTTGACACGTTTCTGAATATTATCCATCGTCTTGTCAAAGACATTGTTATTCATCAACTTGAAGTAATGATTTTCAAAGTCCGTCATAGTAACCGCTCTTCGTGTAGTATTCGAGTTAATGTAGTCTTTCATCCAACGTGATTGTTTGGAATTTAACACGCGATGAACTTTCCGCAATACTAGGCCAGCATCTACATCATGTTTCAGATTTTTATAATGAATCACGTAACGTTTTTTTATCCATAGGATTTGGAACAAGTTTGCTAACCACTGAATTTTTTCTGTCTTCGGCCAGCATTCGTTGGTTATCAGACAACATTTTGTAGCCGATCAACACTGACCCAGCGCAGAACGGGTAATCGTTAGTTCATGCAATTGGATTGAATAATCAAGATCAACATCAACGAGATACTTTACCTGCTCCGGTACTATTTTATCAGTCTCAAGTAGAAATTGATATGGTTCGAGCCAATGAAATCCACTGACAGGCATTGGTTCCGACATCACGTATTCTCACAAATTATTAGCGTCCAAGTAAATCATGTGACTTGACGCCTCGTTAACGTTACAATTTGACATGTACTTGTTGTTAGCCTTTGCATACTTTTTCGTGATTACACTGATTCCGCTGCGGATTCCACATTCGATAAAGTTGAATATGTCTACGTCCGTCAGCAACTCTAACTTTATGTTGTTAAATTTGAGGAGCACGTCATCTTAGTCTAGGTTATTGCGTAATACCAACACGGATTTAGTCCATAGTTGCTGTAGCTGACTCGTCTAAGGTTTTCGAAGACGTTGGCGAGCAATAAGACATCGGTCCTTAGGTAAAGATCATGATAATAACCGAATGTTTTACAAACTCGTTCCAGATCATGCTCATGTATTCATGTTCGCTTTCAGTAACATTTTTGTCATCATATATTTCAGTCATAGAGATACTCATGCTGAAATATACGGTTTTGTTTTTAACAAAGTATAATTTTCACCGAAACAATCTTTGAAATTGTCGAATCTGTCGCAGCCTCGTACGAGTTCTTTTAACGACTCGGCCATAAACTGGAGACTGTCGATGAATCTCAACTTGCCTAGTGTAACTGACATGTATTTCTCAAAGTTATTTGGAATACATAATTACATTTTACATGTTTGTTTAGTTTTAACCGACTTCCAATTTCTTGATCTCTAAAAGCCTTAATAACGACACGCCAATGATAACCACGGAAATTGGGAAAGACAACCGGAGTGAACTCCGGAGAGATAAATTTCAGATTGCAACTATTATTTGCTGCACCACGGTAACTACCTGTCAGATGGTAATGATCTTTGACTCGATCTTCATCCAGTTTCTTATCGTAGATATAACAAATTCTACTGCAATAGAAACAATTTCTTGTTGCCCCGTTAACTGCTTCATTTTTACCAATCTTTCTAGTAGTCAGTTCGCAGCATCGTTTCACAGATAAAGTTGAATCGGTCTTGACAAACTTGGATCGACCACACAAGCAATTATATAAGCTACTCCACATGGAACATGAGTTTTTCTTGTACTTGATTGATTTTAATTATTTTCTACACCAAGTGCTGGTTGAAGAATACATTCGAAATCCGCATAAATAACAAACGGGACCTGCATCTAATGCTTGTGACCTCTAAACTGAAGTATTTTATCCTTTCCCGATGGCATTGTTATCCTCTGGACATCAGAGCAATAATCAAGATTTGTTTTAGATTTTTTTTTTCACAACCATGCAAGCATCTGTAACAAAAGTGTTTTCGTTCATTGTACTTATTGTATCGTTTTTCAGAGTGTCCATTGGAAATTTTTTTATCCAAACCTGATGACGTTTTAGAACAATAAGTTGATTGTGTTTTGAGATGCAGATGCTGCATTATATCTTGGATAAATTTAATCATGTTCATCAGCTCCAAATATGTGTACTGAAATATTATTCTTTTGTTCGAACTTTGGTATTTGATTTTCGGCAACAAGAATATCTATCCCGTTAAAATTCAAACTTTTCACATACATTATATATTTTTTAACTCGTTACGCAACTCTGTCGGTTGAATATAGTACAGAAAGCAACTTCCATTGGAAACATCTGTCAACCGTGTTTTTATGTTGATACATCATTTCGTGTTTTTGATTTTCTGTGGAAGATCTACGGGGGAGCTTCCTCTTAAAGTATATTTCATCGTCTGAATTATGATTTCTGAAATCATCTCAAATTTCCAACCCGAACCTGTATATTCTCAATCTTTTTCCGATTTCTTGATGAATTTTATCTGATAAGACTTTAAGATCTGTTCCAGTTAAAACGCGTTGGGATTTCATAGTAATACAAGGATCTGCAAGTTCTTCATCGGAACTGTTTTCCGTTACATATAACACTTAGTTAACATAACATATTAAAATCTTTAATCCTTTATGTTTATGAAGTTTGTTTCTGAGTGTTGGTTGAAGAAGATGAAGCAAGTTCGTCGAAGAAAAGTTTGTTAGAACATGTTAATTGACGAACTTCCAGGAATTATCGAATCCGATTAACGCCATAGCAAGTTTTGTGGGAAAATGTTTTTTGATTGGATCAAGGTCTGCTTCGTAATATCACGCAATTTAAACATCATATACATTACGAGTTTCAAATTTATAATAGGGTATTAAAATAAGTAAAATTAGAGACTAGGATAATGTATTGGGAAGCCATACAAATATCAGATCTACAGATATAATGTCTAATGCTGACGAACATTAACACTATTTCATTTACCCAAAATACAACGTGTGTACGGGGAACATGTTAGGTTCCGTAATAAATTTAAAAACCGAAGCATCTTTTGAAAATAAAACTTCAGCTGGTTGTAAGTTTCGAGTAAAACCTAATGATAAAGAAGATTATATCAAAAAAATTATTATATTTTACGTACTCGCTTTTCTGCGGAGAAATTCCCGCAGGAAGTCGAGCCTATCAAGTAAATGGAAGTGATATAGATGATCACATTGCCAAACTTGGTTTACGGGATAAATTTCAGCCTCATCCAGTTTATGACTTTTACGAAGCAAATGACAAGAATATTGTGCGAAATATTTAAACGAAAAAAAGTTCTTAGAAATTTGCTAAAACAACCCCAGGTATTTGCGAATTAGGATTCGTGGCACTACAAATTTTGTTGGATGTTATTGTAATCATTTTGTCTTTAAAACATTTTGCGCTATTATTCCAAGCGGCTTAGTAATGGATCATGTTAATAAGATCATGACAGACAATAAACTTGAAAATCTAGATCTTGTAACATCAGAAGAAACTACAAAACATGGTGATGGAGGAGGTAGTAATTTTTAAACTCGTTGGATATCAACCAACTTAGAAACTGGTGAAGACATATTATTTCAATCAATATCTGCCGCTGAGAAATATTTCGGTATTAATACAGCTATAGTCACATTTGCTGCTGATGGAGTAACGAAGACAACATTTTCTACAGGCTTCTGCGTTAGAGTAAATTTTCAGTGGAGCTAGACGTCTTTTAAAATTCTTCAGAATTCTGCCCCACTGATACACATGTAAGCATAGAGGATGATGGCTTATTAGTCATGCGTTACATAAGCAACTATATTTTCTTGTAGTTCCTTTTTGTCTGCTTCCGAAAGAAGCACCGTATCAATGCCGCAGTTTGCGAGAACCATGTTAAAAAATACCGCACCACCGGCTTCTGTTGCAAAAGCTTGTTTAACAGCTTCGAGTTTATCTCGGTTAATTATCGTAGCTCGTTCATGAGATGGAATTATTATTTTTGCATTTTAGACAAAAAGTTATTAGAAAATAGATTTGATAAATATCATCACCAATATAAATCAAGATGTTTATTCTAACGTTGATCAAACAAATGATCAGCCAGAAATTACTGAAGAATTGGATCTTAAATCTTATTTACGTTTATCCAAACCACAAGAAACTGAATATGATAACGAATTAGAATCAGAAACCGTTGTAGATAAAAGTTTTATGGAAGATCGTCAACTGGTAGATATGACGTGAAGTATCACCTTGCCTAAAAATAAATAAGTTTGATTTTTCTGTTGCTGAGCATATGGTATTTTGGCAAATGATAAAACCTTTTATTAACAGAAATACGAACAAATTTATGTGAGTTTACTCACCAGTCTTATAATTTGATACTTGATGTCGGTATCCAGCTGTTGAAATTGTCGCTGTATGCGCGTCATTTAACTAGAATTCACTTACATTGCGTCGTGATGGCTCGTTCGATAACTCAAACATCTTGTTCAGTCCTTTGTGGCTCTTGTTAGTAAAAACTGCCGATTACTGGTTCATTTTCTAAATCCTTTAGCTAGTATGTGACAGGAATGTTTGCTAGAATCTTATCAATAACAAATACTTCGTCGGTCCAGATTTTAGTCTCAGTTGCATCAGCTGGTAACATTTTGAGAGTTTTGTGTTATTGTATTCCGATACAACCTGCGGAAAATAACGTATATGTTAGTATTTTTTGGTTGTCAGGTGTTTAAAGATATTTGCTCTTAAAGTTCTGTTAAACCGTTCTATGATAACATTTTTTCTTTCCTTTCCAGAAACATCTTTTTATATTATTTTTCTCTAGAAACTGTTCAAATGTTTTTTTAAATAATTCTCAAATTTTATTCGGTCGTCGCTCATTCTTTACGATGATTTCCCTTAACGCATCAGTTATTGACATTCCGGTTTTATCAGCTACAGGTAAACTAAACGCGTATTTACTTAAAACATCAATAAAATTCATTAAGTATTTTTGTTACCGTTGTACTGTGCTATATTAGACATAAGTACTAGACCTATCGCCCAGATGTCATCAACAGAATTTGCGACATCCTTAGGTCGTGAAAACCGTGTTTTAGGCTTGTGAAGTTCATGAACGAGATCATCATAAGTCCAATCCTAGGCGTTCCAATCTCCAATTCATATTTTCAGCAATCAAACCTTGTACTAGTTTTCGATCAACTTTCTTTATTTTCGCTTGCTCGCATATTGCCAAGTTCATCTAACATAACTTTGTCTCATCCGGGTTTATTGTGTTCGTTATCGTGATACAGATATTATGTCGCGTTGCTATTACATCAACTTGATTATAAGTTTCTTGTCCTGGTAACGGATTATTATTTTCATCAAGCTGCTGATCTCACGGATTATATGGGATTGTATATTTATGACCCGGTAACTTCCAACCACCTCTATGTTTTGGTAATTTACTAATTAATTTGTGGATATCAATACCAGATCCAATTACAGATCCTTCATTATGACGTTGGTAAAATGTTACAATTTTGATCATGTTCTAATCAAAGATCTTTATTAGAATCACATTTGCATGGCGCACTTTCTGCAATTTTCATTTTATTGTTTAAGAAACATACTCTTTTCCCATCAAAAATCGAACAAATACTTTTTAACATTGTCCTATTATTTTTTGTTGTTTACATTGTGTCATCTGTATTTTCTGTTTTACTTCTGAACTTGAGGCAATAAGTTTTCATTTTTTATATTTGATTGCTAGATAAAATTGCTTGATTGTCGTTTTTTAAACTTGGTCGTTGATCACATTGCAAAATAAACTTAAGAAAATCTGGATCGCCAGATGCACACATCTGGTGCATTTGTTTTGTATTTGATTAGATGAATAATCTAATCTTTAGAATATTTTATTCAGTTTTTAATGACGTTGCTCGGTGGAAGTAAAAATGAATCAAAATAATTATTTTTATAAACCGCTACCCAATGTGTACTGTATCCATCATTAAAATCTATATAACGCAGATGGTTGCTGGATCAATTTTATCAATCGCTATGCCGATGCCTATGACGTTGAGTTCATTTTTAGATTATACGTCAAGAAATCCATCAACTGACTTTTGTTTTATCTAAACTATCAAACTTACTCAGCTCCGGGTACCCGGTAACATTAATCCCCGACTACTCACTTTGTCTTTTGTTTTCCTTTATTTTTAATTCTTCGTCTAAGTAAAGGCTCTAACAGATTTGGAATTAGAATTTCAGCTAGTCCTGCTAGAAGCTTGACGCTGTGATTTTTTTCGCTCGCATTTTTATCTTTCATTGTCACATGTTACATGACAAGGGCTCGTACTCAGTAATAAAGAAAAGA
>QKMX01361530.1:0-10665 GCA_003401595.1 Venustaconcha ellipsiformis | reverse complement strand
ATATATATATATACACATCATTACAACACCAACAGGTTAAGGCAAGGATGTTGTTTTACAGACATAATATTTCTTTCTTTGCAGAGTGAAGGATTTCAAATTAACAGACCAAAAAAATATGAAAACGAAGAGCATCGTACTGGGTTTTGTTTGCGTTTCTGTACTCATGACCATTTTCAATGCAGTATACATCAGTCGTAGCCAATTGATGCATATGATAAAAGAAACATTCATTCGAAGTACGGTACACAATTCAAGTTCCTTTACGGAGGGTTCGACTACAGTGTCCGTATCAATAAAATCAATTATTTCAGCTAATGAATTTGTAATAACAAAAGCTGTGAATGAATCAATCGTGAAAATTTATGCTCGATCATGGGATAAAGTTATCACTCCTTATGCATCGAAATATATAATAGATGGCAGGAACATTTGTAGTGTTTTACCTCTACCATCCTTACTGATCTTTGTGCTCTCACTTCCAAAAGCTAAGGAAGAAAGACAAGCTATAAGGCAAACATGGGGAAGTGTTGCTAATAGAAGTCATGTTTTTTTCAATATATCCACCAAATTAGTCTTCGTACTTGGACGGATGGCAGATGCAGGGATACTGCAAGTCCTGCAAGACGAAAGTAATGAGTACAAGGACATGGTACAGATAGATTTCGTAGAGTCGAGGTATAACCTAACAATAAAAATGATGCATGGTCTAAGGTGGGTAAAAACCTATTGCAAAAGTATCAAATATATTCTGAAAGCTGACGATGATACATTCATCAATGTGGCTAGACTGTCTAATTATTTGCTGAGGGATTCAAATATCAACAATGACACCATCCACGGCTTTATGTACCGTACCGGCGGAACGGTGATGAGAGAAGGAAAATATGCAGTTAAAAAGGAGGAACTTCCAAGCCCTAGATACCCACCTTATGTCAGTGGAACAGCATACATCTTGCCCTATAACGTAATATCTAACATGTTTGACTTGGCAGAGAGACTGCCTTACTGTCCAGTGGATGATGCCTTCCTGACTGGTGTGCTGCGGGTTATTCTAGATATTAAAATCAAGCATACCGATAATTTTACGGATATGTTTCAGTATCATTACAAGCCTTGTAAATTCCAATCGCAAATCGCAGTCACAAACATTAATACTAAATGTATGTACCTGCTGTGGAACTTGACAACACAGGAAAAAGAGACTGACTGTGAACGCTCGAAGCAGTATGATAAGCAAATATGTTCAATTTTTGGATGACAGCATCGGGATCTTGATTCTTTGTGCCCCCATTTAATAAGAATACAACATTATTATTACGATGTTTAATCAGATTGATCCCAATATAGCTGTCACACAACAGTACCTTTTCTCCACAGGATTGCACTTTGTTTTCATAATTATTTGAAAGTGTCTCGTAATCAACTGCATTTCTTATCTGTAAATTTTCCATTACTTTCATAACTGACAACTTTTTTTAAATTGTTGTACTATCCATGTATCGAAGACAGTTTCCATCTTCTCTTTTAATTTCCATTTCGACTGGTGAATTATTATTTATTATTTCTCTAGCTATAAGCCTTAGATAAGTTGGCTTTTGAAAAATATGATCATCTGGACATATCCAGCGGTGGATTATTAAACTCGATATAGTTTTCAAAGTTACAGATGCACGATATTTACTCTCGAAGTGACCCATTTTGTATTATTTGTTCTACATTTTCAGCTTGACATGTATCCTCTTACAAATATTGTTGAGTTTGAGTTAAAAACAAAATCTATTGTATAAATGAAATAAAGTTTTAACTCCAGTTGGTTCTTCATAACAGTTTGCAATTTCAAGTAGGGAGTTAATTAACTGACGTTTTTAGGAATGACTCTTACGGACATGAATACAATCCTTTTTAATCAATACAAACTGTGACTATATAGTACTAATATGAGCATATACTACTCGGAATATGTAGCAAGCCACGCAATTCTTTAAAATCTTCGAAGATATTTAAATCGAACGTTAGAGATCAATTTAATTGCTAATATTAAATTTTAGCTTGCCTCACTTGCAATTTATTACAGCGACAAAATAAATGAGGAAGTGCATTTCTCTATAGTAACCCAAGTAAATAGTCTTTATTTATGCTGGGTTTGTTTTGGTTCATTTTTGTCTTGTTGGCTAAGAGTTTGGCAATCTCTTAACGTCTAGGATTACGTCCCCGTCTGGCCATTTTTCCCACGAGAGACAGCCTTCGTGTTTACTCTATAGTCGACAATGCATTTTTCTAGCTCCTGCTAATGTTGTTGATGTTGCTGCTGATGCTTCTGAAGTCTATTCGTTTCGGTCCACTCTTCTTGTCCCTTTTTTATTTCGTTTCTGAAGACATCCTCTATCAGGTTTTGTGCTATGCCTGACTTTTTGCTTGAAAATCACTGTCAAGAAAACGTCTCTATGTTTCGTCTCCATACTCGATGCCAAGAAAGATTCAATGCGATGGATCTTCAGTGCAGTCATTGGAGAGGAGGAACGATCACGCAAGTCCTTATACCACTGATGCAACTCTACTTCTTCTAAGATGAGACCACAAGCGTCATCCAGATACTCGTCCAATTTTTCTTCTTGACTCATCAGATATTTATCGTGTTGAATTTGACAGGGATGATCCCGTTGACATCTATAGCAATCATTCTTTGTAATCCATGTAATTGTTTCTGCTAAGTGTTTGACAAAGCCGAAAACTAAATGTTGTTCTTGTTCTGTACATCTGAAAATCAACATGTCCTCTTCGTCTTTGTCCTATAGTTCTGCTTCCAAGATATCCTCTTATTCCATTTCCAAAGAGACTCCACCATTCAAAGAGGGACAAAAGGTTTCCATACCTTCCAATATTCTAAAATGTCTCATCTCAGACTGTTAAATTATATAGTGTTGTCGAATTTGCTATACAAGATGACGTTAACCTTGTTGGGTAGAGCTTCAGCAAACTGACGTTCTAGAATTTTATAAGGTGGATATGTCCCTCGTCGCTGCCTTGGTCTGGGGTGCAATCAAAGCCCACAAAGCATAGACTCTTGCATAATCTTCGTACGAAATGCCGTAGCTGGTGTTCATCCCTAACTGTCTAGCTGATTCGTACAGGAACAAGTACGATCAAGTACGATCTCAAGAAATTCGTTTTGACAAACTTAGTTTTGAAGGGTCTGGTACATAAGGTTTTGCCATCGCGGCTGCCTTAGATCTTAGGAACTCTGTAGCGCTTAAACTCGGAAGAATTGACAGTGACGTCTCCGTTGAGGGTTTTGTTGCTGACGATACCAATGATTAAACGTTTGGGCAACTGTTCTTGGAACAGATGATTTCGATCTTTTTTCACTTACATTCATCGTATTGCATACTTGGTGGTCGTTCTGCTCAAAGTCTGATTGATGTCGTTTTCCACTTTAGATAACACTCCCACTCGTCACACATAGTCTGGCTTCTTGCATGATGGTTTTTTGCTCTTTGGAATGGGACAACAAATGGGAAACGTTACTGCTGATTTTTTCGTTATCAGGCGGATATCCACCCCATTCAGAAAATACTTTTCATGCAACAACATCTCCAAATCCAAACGATCCTTCAGTTGTAAACTACGTCTTTACAGGATTTTCTTTCGAAGGTCTGCAAGCATCCATATGAGTCGTATTGACATCTTCTGCGCACGTCAAGAGATTTTCGAGGTACGCTTGGTAATGGTAGTTATCCATGCTGCTACTGACTAGTTTGTTATTGAAGTAAAAATAAACTTTGCTGAATACATGAAAGTATTGACCGATTAGTGTTGTCAGTTTTAATCACTTTGGCTTTCAAGTATATCTAACTGATATTTAGATCAATGTAATCTTCAGTCTCTCCTTTGATTTTAAATGCGATGGAAGCTGAGGTCGTCAAAGAGGAGATGGGATGAAATTCTACCCAATGGGCTTTTCGCATTGTTATCATAGTTGGGGGAATGATACACAGATCCAATTCCGACTTGGAACATTCACAAGATTCTCGGTGCATCATTTTTCTGTTTACTAATCAAACATGTTTAATTCTCTGACAGATCTTTTTTCGTGGTCTTTCTATCTGTGTGTGTGAAGTCCTCTTGATTGGTGCCTTCGTCGTCTCTTTTGGTCTTGTCCTTGATGTGGTGTCAGGGAAGCAGGAATGCCTGACTGCGCAGCATCCACTGCATTTATAAAAGTTTCTCGTCTGCCCAAAATGCCATTGCCATTTTGAAGGAAGACATTTATGCCTACTCTCAAGAAGGCTTCTTGGGGATTTTGTTTGTAGAAGATAACATTTTGGAGAAATTCTTTACCTTGCATCAAAGCCACACATTTCAAGGCGTGCAATCCTCGTGTCACTATCGGTTTCAAAACAGGGGCCACCGAAAGAAACACCGATTTCATCATATCTCCTAAACCATATCCTAGCTGTCGAATGACTCCTTAGTACACAGGATACATGACTTACATGTCGTTAGAGAATCGTTAAGAAAATGGAGTTTTCATTTCCCTTTGGTGAAGGGAATATTTTGTCCCAGATTTCCTTTAATAGTAATGTTTGTACTGTCAAAACACGGCTTACTGACTGGTAAATAGTGATGATGTACACATTCGCGGTGGACGTAATAGGGGTTTCTACCTTTTTAGTCACTGATCGTAAGAGATTCCAATTTTTAAAAAAATGATTCGTAGTAATAGTGCGGTTGTGTGTCCAACCACTTCGGACTCCACCACAGCAGAGTATACAAAGATAAAATTTAATCCTTGGTTCCGTTCTACAGGGTATCGAAAAACCTGCACAAAATTCACGCTCTTTTTGATAAGTGGTATGAGTGGACCCTTAAAAATCTTGTTGTATCAACCCAATTTTCAAGCAGTTCAGAACAAAATGTACCAGAAAACGTTTTGGCATCCGCAAAATTTATTAGTAGGCGACGAGATACAATGTGGTGCTCAATGGAGACACTTCGTTTCTTTTTATCCAAGGCTTTGCCAAACAGCGCATTGAATTTGGAAGCAATCGTGTCCACCAGATGTTGACCCGCTTAAACAAAAGCAGGAATTTTCAACATATATATGTACATTGGTCTGTTGGGGGACACTGATCGTTTCTTAGAGGCATCTACAGTTTCGTTTTTTCTATTTCAAGTATTATTGCACTTGGTTGTTCAGAACTTCGAACTGAAAAGTGTTTAATTTTCAGTGATTTTTTTTATTTGTGTAGGGTGAATCATTTCGACCAAAGCCACTTCCCAACGGCTTCGTGAACCAATTGAATGGCCTGAGGTAATTTAGCCGTGAAACAGCACAATATGTTGTGAGGAAACAGAGCCATGGAATTATCACGGGTAAAGTTAAGTAAAATTGGCTATTGATAATTTGAGACTTCTCCTGTCTGAGGGGTCATTCGAGGTCAAAGGAGTGTCTAAAAGAGGGTTATTATTGTTTCGGTGCTGAGGGTGAGTGACGTTTATCGCAAAACTCCCGTTGTTACAGCTAGAGCATTTCACGGAAAGATTTGGAGAAGGTAAACGATGAAACTGCTCAGTGATATTGTCCACAATTGTTTTTCTACTTGTCGCAAACTCAAATTGGCGATGGCAGACCGTTGACACAATACGACACAAAGATTTGGCAGAAAAAGACAGTTTGAGTTTTAGGGATATGTTCTCCACACCACACTCAAAAAGGTTGCTTTACTAGATCTTATAGAGACAAACTCGGAGAAGGAGAGGTCACTGTCGAGGTTGGGGCTGTGTTAAAGGACGTGATGATAAATTCTTTTTAAAGCCGAGGACATGCGATGCGTCTGTCCAAGAATCAATTCTGGGAAGATATCCTTTCCAACGTACATTGACTTCATTGACACGTTGTTTTTCCACTTTACGGGTTCTTCGATCGAAAATGCTCTTGGAAGAATCGTGTCCAGCAGATGTTGACCCGCTAAAAGAAAAGCCAGCTGGAATTTTCACCATTTAAGTATACCGTGGAGTATTGGGGTACACTAGTCGTTTGATAGAGGCATCTACAGTTTTGTTTTCACTCAAGAACTTCGACCTCAAAAGTGTTATAAATTTTAGTGATGTTTCTGATTTGTGTATAGTGAATCATTTCGGCCGAAGCCACTTTCCAATGGCTTCGTGACCCAATATAATGATATAATTTGCCGTGAAACAGCACAAACTATTGTGGAGAAACACATCTATGGAACTGTCACTTAGTAAACGTACGTAAAATTGGTTATTCATAATTCAGATTTCTGCTGACCGAGGGGTTACTCGATGTCAAAGGAGTGTCCCAAAGATAGTTAATGTTGATTTAGTAATGACTGTTGTGAGGGTGAGTGACGCTGATCTTAAGACTCCCGTTGTTACTGTTAGAGTATTTCAGGAAAGGAGTGTGAAAAGGTAACCGATGCAGCTGCTCAGTAAAATTGTCCACAATTTTTGTCTACTTGTTGCAAACTCAAATTTGGTAATGGTAGCACCGATGACATAATAAACCAGAAAGATGTGGCACATAAAGACAGTTTGTGTTTTAGGGACACGTTCTCCACACCACAACCACAAGGGATGATTTTGTAGATCATGCAGAGAACATCTCGAAGAAGGAGCGGTCACTTTTGTTGTTGAGGTTGTGCTGAAGGGCATGATGATTACTTCTTTTTAAACCGATGACTTGCGAAGCATCGATCCAAGAATTAAGCCTAAGAGAATATTGTTTCCAACGTACTTTGACTTCATTGACATACCGTTTTCCCAATTTATGGATTATTCGATCGATAATGCTCCTTTGGTAGTACACATTTTCTTAACTTCTGCAAGTAGAAAGTTATTTTAATACCTTCCCGTTCATGTTTTCCAATTTATAAGCGGTAGGATGACAGCCACGGACTCGTCCAGTGTCACAAAATTATTCGGTGGTCCAGTTAGGTAAGTAACCTTTGTCGAAACTGCGTTTGGTTTTGCCAACGCGTACCCATTCTGTCATCAACAATATTCCACCTTTCTTCGGGACAGCCACAGTTGGGGACATACCAAGACGGTCCCTTCGTTGTCAGGAGTCACTTCTTCGAGGCATATCCGATGCTTCGATGGTAAAATGATTGTACCCTTTGGGCAGGTTCTGTAAGATGTCGATGTAAAATATTTCCACAAGAGTTCTTTTAAGATGCGTGGGAAACTGACTTTGGTTTTTGCAATCTCGGTGGTTAAAAATTGAATGTCTCTTTCCTTGGACTGGATCATAGAAAATACTGGCTAACAAATTTTCCATCAGGACTCTATTTAAAAAATCACCCACTCTTCACTGATGCTGCTCTGACTGGGGTGAAGCGGTGGTTTTGAAACAGCTTTACTGTGTGCTACGGGAGTAGATGTCCAGGGAAGTGGTGGTTGTGGTGGCGATGGTAATGGAATGGCTTTTGTCTTATTGTCTATTTTCATTTCTGGTTTTCCCCCACGTTTTTACTTCTGTCGAAGGAGTCGACATATTATTTAACCTAAGCTTTAAGTTCATCTCGATGTGATGTGGTGAAGGGGTCAACAAGGACGCTGGAATCTTAGTAGGGAATGGAGCCGTTCATGGTGTTTGAAGACTTTTCATGCTTCTTCTTCCACATGCAGCCGTGGAGTCTAGGTCACTGGTGGTGGTCTACTGACGGACATTTCATCAGAGTCTTTAAGTCTTTCAGAGTCGGTCGAGTTGTTCCGTTTAAGGTTTTCTGGCGAACGAGTTGAAATAGTTGCAACACTTAACCGTGCGGTTCATATTTTTCCGTTTCTGATCAATCTCTGAGCTCCAGCAACTATTGAAATTCGTGTTGTAACTGGGACATCTGTCAAATGAGGACTGGGATGTACATGCTGGGTCTGTTTTTGTTGATAACGATTGAATTTCATGCATCGTTTGTAAGGCACAAAAGTCAGTTTTCGTCCTTCCATCAGGTTCCAAAGGTCACGTCGGTGATATTTTCACTTCAGGGCCCATTTTATCTTCTCAATCCCTTTTATTTTTTGGCCTATTCTTTGTGAAGCACTAGCTCCTTTGCGTCCTGTAATCAGTGGTCCCAATGTTTATTTTAGCACGGGTCCTAACAACTGGTGTACAAATCGTCCGCGATGCACTAACATCTTTTTCTTTTAACGGACGGGTATTTTGTTTTTTACCATTTGGCGAGGAACGTGCCGATGCTTGGCTAAACATTCTTTCTGGTGTTGATACACAAATATCGCTCCTTTCAAGACATTCAGGCAACATTCGCACACGGTATCGACGACGTCTTTCGAGTATGTTTGAATGAGTTGCTATTGCATGGATAGAGTGGTTTTGGACAGAATGAAAAACACTTCCCAATGTTTAGCTAAATGAGGAAGCAATTCTTTCCTTTTCTTTCCTCTGGTGGTAGGAGAGGTATAACAGAGGGATGGCTTCTGGGGACGACATCTCTGTTTCTTCCGGAGAATATACAAAACACACTGACGTTGATGACTTGGCACACAAGCTTGTATCATATATTGTTCTTTAATAGCATTTTTTGGATGAATTGGTTGGGTGTGTGACCACTCTGTTTAACAACATCCTTGACTATCAAATCATATAATCATCTCCTTTGATTGCTACTCTTTTTCCTTGGACGATGAGGTCTTTTTAGGGTAGACATAAATGCTTGGCAATAGTGATGATGTGCAGTTGTGTTATGTGACATCATTTTGTGTTGAGGAGCACAAAATCACTAATACCCACAGTTTGTCCCAGGTCATTTTATAGTGGTGGAATCATGTTCATGACAGGCATCACTCGACGTTGAAGAGTTCGCAACGGACTAAATGGGAACAATGCTTGCTTGGATCAATCCAGTCAACGTAAGCTCTGTAACATATCTGATCTCTCTTAGACTATGATTTTGGGTTTAGGTACTTGGTTAACAGCTGCCGCAGCAGCTAAACAAGAGGAGGGTGTCAATGCTGCAGTAGAAGTTCCTGAAGACACGTGTTTCTATTTTTGTTTCATCAAGTTAGAAAAGATATGTGTCCGATTGGGTTTGGCTGGCAACGGAGAAATGGAAGAACCCGAGGCTACTGGAGACGTGCTCATCGTCGCTGCAGGTCGTGGCTTGGTGATGTAAGTTTCGACCTGTCTGCAGTGCCTCTCTTGGGGGTAGAAGCTGATTTCTTAGGCATGCTTTACTTTTCTTTTTCTGGGGCTGTGTCATGGTCTTTTTCTTCGGGGTATCTTTGGGTCAGGAAGTGCCTTTTTTGAGGGGAGCTAAATTATGGGACATTGTGATCATTGCTTAGGAGGGAGCGAAATAATGTCACCTCCTATAGAACCGGCATCTCCAGGTTTCAAAATGATTTGCTATTTTGTTTGAGTGTCCATGTGGTGATCTGCCAGTTGTGTCAGGACTTTATTGCATCAAAAAGTTTGGTTTGAAGAGGCATGTAACTGATGCCTTGAAGTAACTGACATGCTGTGAAAGTATCGTGTCCTAGGGACACTGGTTAATGTTCTTATAATCTCTACACCACTTGGCACAGTCACACAGGGGTCCTCACGGAAAGGATTTTTGAGTATTTCCATATTAATGACGGCCCTGACCTGAATGGAGTAGTTTTTCTTATTGTTGGGTTCTTCTGGTATTACATTCAGCACAGGTTTAAAAAGAAGTGTTTTCACTGAACATTTGAAATCGTTAACTCAATTCTTTGGCACAGTCTGACACTTCTTTTGTCCAAGACTGGAAACCAAGACTTTTCCAGTCACTTACAACTTGCCATTGAGGGTGTAATTTAGGTACACTCTCGTGTTTTTGGTGGTAGGTACAAAGTCCACAAGAAATCGACTGGTAAATGATATCCTAGAAAGAATGTCACTAGGCTTTTATAGAAAGAAAATCGTAAGACCATTAGAAAACAGAAATACAATAAAAGATATTTCAAAAGAAAGTGTAAAACTTTTAGTGTACAATATGACATTCTAGATTTTCGTTCTTTACGGGTACCTATGATTGGTGACTTTGGGACAGTTGTTAAGCGCATTTATTGCAAGAATACTGTTGGACATTTGCAAGTAGAAAAAAACGTAATTCCTTTTTAATTTATATGCCCCAAATTAAGTGATTGAGTGTATTGGTTTTGCATGTCCGACCGTTTGTAGGTCCAACTCTATTCGTGCCCAATAAGTAACTCTGAAACAGTTTAAAAGATTCGTATTATGTAGTCTGAATATCATTAATATACTGCATTATTCCTTTTGAGGAATGCAGATTCCAAAAACGTTTCAAATTTGGATCTCACGCATCCTTCACTAAATCATTATTTTCAAATTATAGTGAATTCAGTCAAGGGCGTTTTGGATTATATTATTATGATGCATCAAAAGACTCTTTACACATCGCCACATTCCAGGCATTTGGTACATTAGCACATTGGAGACTACAGGCACATGGACACATTCAACATTATAATTTATTTGGAACAACACTGGAATTTACTATATTGTGCTATTTGGCTCGCCAACATATCACATTCCGATGAAGTGAGACTTAAGCTGGTAAAGAAGTGCAAGATAATATACCTGCCTACCTACCTACATGCATACATAAGTACATACATACATACATACATACATACATA
>QKMX01361522.1:5389-22966 GCA_003401595.1 Venustaconcha ellipsiformis | reverse complement strand
GTATTAGAGTTTTCTCTCGGTTCTCAAGTAGTCAAGAAGATGGAAGAGGCAACACAGATTGCGGTTCAGAGAAGGCATTGGACTATTCCTTTATTCGAGATCAGAGTCAAGACACTTGCTATATTTGTCAGCCGTAAAAAAATGGTTGATAGAATGTCCACAATATCAAAGTAAGACAGCAGCAAAGAGAGCCAAAGATAAAGATATCTTTTATTAGTGTCCTGGGAAAGGATATTGGTCATGAGAGCGCCCCGAGAATAAAAAGTCGAGATGAAAGAAACAAGAAGAAAAGGAGAAAAAGACTTTCGAAAATAAAGAAGAACCCATCCGAAAAGGATGAAGAACCTATACCCGTTCAGAAAGATAATAAAAGAGTACGAGAAGAATGTGAAGAGGAAAGAGCTGTGCCAGGGAAGAAATTTAAAAAAGATGGAAAAGGAGAGGGTAAGAAAAGGTGAAGCAAATGTACGTTTGGTGATGTATTAGTAAATTTCATTCTTACTTCTAAAAGGAGAGAATATACCTGGAAGAAAACGTGTGTCTTGGTTTTGATGTTTATAATAGTAAAGACTTACACTTACGTACTCACACACATATTCCATAATTAAATCATCATGGGAAAAAGAGATTTAAAAGTTTAGTTGATCTGGCAAACGTAATCGACTAAACACCAATCAAATCATTTTCTTCTGGAAGTATGGTTTCTTTGGGTGATGTCATACCATCACTCCTCGTCTTCGCTGCATGTTCACCCCAATACGTCGTCTTCTTAGTTTCAGCCATGATCAAACTATATTGGATCCATCAACGGAACGCAGATGGTAGCACATTTATATAGGATATGTGACGTCGCGAGCAACTCTCTTCTAATTGGAAGAGAGACTTCGAGCTCTGCCTAAAGATTTTAACTCGCGTTTGGATTGATGAAAATGTCAATCCGTTTCAGTCCACTCTTAAATTGGAAATATCAGCAGCTTCTCTCATCCAATTTATCTGTTCTCATGACAAGATATGGACTAACGTGGTGTCGTCTATACTCATATCTGGGATGCTCTTCAGCCATGACTATCCCACGTATGTAAAATCATCATTGGGTATCACGATGATCACATATACGGCTATTTGGAAACAAAGGATTTATGTTGAGAGGCAAGGCTTTCAGAAGCTAGTGTTGATACACAGTCTGGAAGTCAGGCGAAGTTTTAAAGAGAGAAGAAAACCCTGAAATGTTTGGTATGTTAACTGGATTGGCTTGACAACACACAGGGCCTTTCACTTGATAGAAAAGAGTTACTCTTTGCCATGTTTGTTAATATATTTGTTTCTTTGTGTGTTTGTGTGTATTTGTGGGTTTATTATGTGTATAGAAATGGGTTTTTTATATCACTATCAATCCTTTTGTACCAATCAATCCATTTCACCTACATACCTATATTAGCTCGTACTGAGGTTAACTAAAACACTGGTACTAAAATACAGCCAGAATGAGATCAGCCACTTGCAACACTGTTGCCATTTTCTTCCCTAGTGTTCAGTGTCTTGACGTCACTTATTATTAATTTCCCAATGAGGCTATAGTATCCTTGTTCATTTTCTATTTGAGGCCATACATATTTTGAGGCTATATATTGTCTTGAGGCTATACATTTTACAACCACTTTTCCTGTATAAAACCCATTTTTGTCCCAATCGCAATAAACAACTACTGGTATTCCATCTCGTATAAGCACACAATAGCATACGATACCTTTAAGTCAAGCTCCTTACAAGTGAGTTTCTTCGGTTGCAGCTATTACACCCTATTGTTGATTGCCATTTATTTTATTTGAAATTAACACTTATCAATGCTCGACTTCTCCATCGTTTTCAAACATTACTTTAATTTTTTTTTTGAGTTATAGTTGCTAAATAGCTAATTTTATTACTAAATTGAATCAAAATGTTTTAATTAGAGTTAGTTGGTCGTAGAGTGCAAAAGGATGAGTGAGACGGAATATATAACAAACATTTTTATATGTCCTTTCACTAATAATTTGCAGAATTCGTGTGGAAAATTAAAAATAAAATGTTAATACGTGTTTGGAGTTCGCTTGTAGGCCATAATTTGATAGCTGCTCTCTATCCTTTAAAGAAATGCATACTAGAGTGTGTTTAGCCTTGACATATTTAGATTTGTTTATCCAGAGTGATATCGCCAATATGGCTATTGCATATTTCTCCAATGATATAATTCAATATCGGTTATTAAATATGAACTAAATATTAAATATTGTTCTGAGATTGTACATATATTATACAAGTAATCTTTTCTTCTATTGTAGTTTCATGATTGGTTGTTTCTCTCACTTTTACATTATGATTTTAGAATTAGAAAAATTATTTATATAATTAAAAGTTACTGAGAATAGAACAACAAGCTGTTGCGCTGAAGTCAGGGTGCCAGAGAGGTACGGAGCAGCCGTGATATAAATATATATTAACGTAAGAATCATTCTAGAAACGGTCCAGAGTACTATGCTAGCCGATAGCCATACATTCTGTATAGTTATAAAGCTCTCTTTCATATTGAATCAACTCAGCATATGATTTGTTTATTGTAAGAAAACAAATTAAGTTATCAAATATGGTCAGGGATCGTGGAAAATGTATCAGATTTATTTTGTTTCTAGTAAACATAAGATTAGTCTTTTCATATAGTCTTGGTATCTTACATATACATGAATTACTGTGACCAAATACGAATGAGAAATAATCTGTTTTTTATTGCAGATCAGATAACTGAGGTAAACCTGGCTACTACAGAAACGATTCTATGGTAAGAAATTAATAAAAAGGTATATGTATACCTCACAGTATTCAAAATATATTTAACAATATAAGCTCTTTATCTAATTTCGCTGGAAAAATATAATGCCGCAGAAAGTTAGCTTGAATTTTACCTCAGCAATGAGGAGTATGTACGCACACTCTACTCTGTATTTTTGGGAACACTTTTAAACACGAGAAATATGTTGAATGTTGGTCGACTTTATGCACACGATGCGCATTACAAATATAAAATGGTCATATCTCATTTCATTTTTGACAGATATTTCATACGTTAGTTTGATTTCTATGAATTTTTAATGGATATTTGCTATCCATAACAATAAATTAAAAATAGGAATATCTATTTGCTTTTATTTTTTATAATTTGGTATAAAGTTGAATAAATGAAAGTTTTAATTTTGCGAGAAATATGATCAGAGATGAACCCCAGTAGCCAGCCATGAAAAATATGCCCTACAAGTCGTCTTGAAACTATCATAAGTTTAATTCCAAAAGCAATTAGATTCTAATTCTCAAACAATGACCTCATTCTACAATGTGACTCATCCAAAATGTTGGAAGTCGTTAAAAATTGACGAGTCAACCTACCATTTCCTACGCTTTTGATTGTAATGGAAATCGGAGACGATTATAACTAAGAATTTGTATGTTAAGGACGTATGACCATTCGTACACAGTATTGTATGAAAAAGTACGTCACTGGTCGTCATTACAAAACTAGCAGCTATGTCATTGGTCGTAAACTTTGCATGAAAGACATGGGCCTTTGAATTTAACGTTTTATAAAAACAATCTTAAGCCAATGTAAGTTGCGTGGATACTGCAAGCAAATTACTCAGTTTGATGGTCCATGTCAAAATTAAAAACAAACAAACGGTCAACTTCTTCTTGAACGTATGTGGTCTGAAAATTAAGTTATATTATCCATAATTCGATCATTTCAGAAGGAAACGTATTATCATGTTATTATATGTGTTGTTGAAACGAAAGTCAGAATTTTATGTAATTAATTTTAAAAATCATAAGATTTTAAGGATTAAACATTAGAAACAATATCAAAGGTTTCATGGGTGGCATGGCTCTGCTTTTAAGAATATCAATAATAAATAATAAATATTTAGAACTGTCATCAAATAGCTTTGAATACATTTGTTTGATTTAAAGTTTCAAAAGAGTTGCTTATAAAGAAAGATGATTTAATGTATAGAATTGATTGAGTACATTAGTATCCTGATAAATATTTGAATCATAGAAAACCAATTAAAACATACTGAAAGAATATGAAATTGAAAGTAAAGCTAAAGATCAAGTATTCGACCATTAAGTAGCTTTATATATGCATGTTAGTTTTCATAAGGTAAATTATTTAACTTTATATTTTGATAACTTAAACCAGTACCAGAAAAGTGATATATCAATTTACCAGATTTGTCAAAATAATAAAATACCTTGATTTAATGTGCAAAAAAGTTATAAGAAATGTGGCATTGGTTTTGTTTATTTATGCGTTACAATCTATTTCAACCCACATTGAAATAATCACTAGAAGCCATACCGGTTAGAAACTCTAGATAGTAAGGTGGGCAGTTTGCAAACATTTTACATAGTTGTTTCTATTGACTGTAGAGTGAATGTGGATTCATAATGAACTTGAATATAATAATATCATGGTGTGGGGATACACTCTGGCTTTTGTTCCTCATGTCTATGGTGTACACTATTTATTTTGATAAAATATTTTCAATGCAAGTGGTGGTTTGGTGGTTTTTAAAAGCATGTGAAGATTACATGCATTGGGTTTTTCATAAAATTTTCAGAACCAGTGGCCGAGATGTTGTCATAAAAATGTGAAAATAGCTGTCCATGGATTTTGTGTCATAACAAATGGACGACAGTAGCCAATTTAGCATTTCATTTATTATTGTTGGAAAATTTATCTACCATTTACCCAGGTCTTTCTTAAACCTTTGGCGACCAGTTGTCCAGGCAACATTTGCTGACTAAATTTTTACTCCATTGTCCATCAATTGTTAAAATATGAGAAAGATTGTGAGTTGTCTAGAATTTTCCATAACATTTGGAGGATAGGTAGATTATGATTTCATTGATAAAAATAGGAAAAATAACATAAAATAATAAGATTACCACTATAATACAACTACTCATAAAATCAAAACCGGTGTTTGTTTTGATATATTTCTTAACATTATTTTTTATATTGATGGCATATATTATTGTTAAAGATCTATGTCTTGTTTATTGAAAATACTGGTGTTTGTTCCCTTGTTCCCTGGGAACAAAACAAGTTCTGTATACCCTTTTCCATTAATTTGTAACAATGTACACATTTTAATTTTAAGAAAATCTTCATCAATGTTCTGTCTCCTCTGTTTAACACAAATATCAATTATACTTAGCTTGCTTTAAAAGTCCGAACTTGAATTGCCTCTCTTGCATATATAGCCAAGAACAAAACGGCACTCAAAACTTTCGGTAAATTACATTTAAAACATCCTTGCCGCTGTACAATATAATTATTTATTTAAAATTACATAAAGAATACACAGCAAAAGGGTGAATTGAAAGACTTAAATCGCCATTGGCATAATGTTGTGTTCTTTGCTTTAGTAAAAACCGTGAAGAATGAAACTGGTGTTCATTGTTTACCCATACAGCCGGCAACAATTCTAGCCATTTGATCACCAGAACTGCTTTTATAATTCCACATCGTTCACATCTTACAAGTCAATGTTTCACTTTCGCTTCCAGATTTTATATTCCTTACATTTGATGACTTATTTGGAACGGAGTCATCCTCTTGAGTTGCTTTATTTTTCAGCTCTGGTTCACATTTACTGAATGATATCTATTTTGTTCCTCAAAAATAAACTTTCAGAATGAAATAAGTATTACAATATATTAAAAGCTTTCTTATCAAATTGTGAAAAATGTCAAAGAGGTTTTATTATTAATTACGATTAGAAATTTTCGTGCATACTTCTGTAACGGGCAAAAGAACATTAAAAATAAAGTTTCCCCCATCTTTCTCTCGTAAACTAAAATGTTAGATTCAACATGCACGGTACCTACTCAGAACAATAAAACAGAATTGGTGATATACTATGCACAACAAAGAACGAACCAGACTGTTCAGTTATTTGATCTGGCGGACGTGAGGTGAATAATAAAAGCCATTCATCAAAATAATCTGGTCGACATTTAAAATAGCTGGTGTTAAGCTACCGGCAGGCAGCAAATACGAATGCTAAATAAACTCTATAGTTGTGCATAAGCAACAACACTTATACTTCCTGTTAGTTATTGCATCGTTTTCGTCAAGTGTACAATGTTCAGGAACATAATAATCTGGACACCTCTTTTGCACTTTTTTTTCGAATTCCGGCTAGAAGCTTTCCCAAACATTTATTTATTCATGCGCAAGAGGAAAATTAAAAGTTAAAAAAGAGAAAGAAAGAAACAAGCAAGAAAAACAGAACGACAGTCAAAGAAAATAATGAAAAATGTTAAAAAAATGTTTTGTTGTTTATTCTGAATTTTTTAATCACGAGCAACACAGGGCCTGGCGGATGTACCGACCTATTATAGGACAAGCCCGCCTGGTCCCTTTTAAGGCCCATATTCTACAATCAGGGCTTTGAACAACTATTATTTTTTTTTAATTGCCAAAAGCCGATACAAACCTTGTATGTAAGATTGGTCAGCAGGTCTCACTGTTGAGGTTTGAAATCGAGAGGGGGTGAAGCGGCATTTTTTTTTACCAGCATAGCTGGCACTTCCATGTGGATAACCAGATAGTAGCAACCGAAGGTGCCTAGTGTGTCATGAAATAACTGATTGATTCACAACAAAATGAATTGTATTTTAAAAGCGTGCTAACTGGTAATGTATATGACTAGAAAAATGTAATAAAATTTCAATCGCACATCACTAGGTTGACGGATTGTTCTAGTACATCGGCATTGACAGGCGATGTGTAAATAAAGTGTGGGTTTTAATAATGATAATGGGTGATTCTGCGCTATATATGGACTCTCGCACAGTTCAACTAGCACTACAACGACTGGAGACAATTTAGAAATATCCTCCAGTCCGTGATAATGTCATACAGCAGCTACAACAGCGCCAGAAAACTCAAGTGGAACTTAAAGTACAGAACAATTTTTTAAACCAATTGTTGAAACAACGCCAAACATTATTACAGCAACACCAAAGGCCATTGAGACATTACCTGCTGTTATTGCTATTCATCTTCAATCAGCTCAGCCAAACTTTACAACCGCAGCCCGAAAATCAACTACCGCAGCATCAAAAGGTAAACTTACCTTAGTAGATAAATTTGCTGTGGAAGGTATTGCAGCTGTCATGGGTCCAGACAAAAATATTTAATACTACTGCATTTAGATAGAAATCAATATGCAACACCGTAATATCTTTTGACCGTCTAAAATCTGTCGATTGGGTCAAATGTGTTATCGCGTTGCTAATAATACTCAGTAAGTCAACTCTAAGGAAGATATAAATGATTTTAATCTTTTAAGCCAAGCAGTAGAAGAATATGGTGTAAGAACGCAACAAGAAGGGGAAACAAAACGTGAAGAAATGAGTCACCTTTAAAAGCAAAGAAGAAAGGAGAAATTCAAGTGTGAAAACCAGATCAGAAACAATGAAGCAAAACAGCAGAAGTTGTCTCAAAGGCACTTCAATAGAGTAAAGAAAAAAAACAGGAAAGGTCGTTGAAGATCAAATTTAATCCCTGAATCGCCGCTGAGTTAAGATAAACTTTGATCCCAATAACGTCTTCGCTGATGTTGATTGACAAGAAATTTTGATTGGTGGAAGACGAGCCGGCATTAGTCCCCCCCCCNGCATTAGGCCCCCCCCCCGAAAACATCAGTGAAGCAGTTGCTATTTGTCAGCGTATTATTCACCGTTGGCACCAAGGACAGACACGTCTATCGGGCAATTACCGACGATCACTACGGCGATTGATTAATTAGATCAAAAGAACATGGTTGTATACAATGCTCAACGCGGACCAGTATTGGTCAGGTCATACATTCACGATTACGAGCATATAAAGTTATTTAACGAGATGGAATTAGTGATGCTGTTCAAGTTTTATTCAGAAGGATAGACCCAAAAGAGACCCTGAATGAAAACAATTAGGAATGCGAGTTATCATTGTTGTTAGTGATAAAGCTATTGCAGTACTGGTGATGCCACTGGTAAAGCTTTCGTAGGAGATATTCGCACCATTAGTACGACGAAAGATGCCGAATCCGCAGGCAGCAAAACTGCCCAGGAAAATAATAATAATGCAAGTAAATAATAAATCAAGCTGCAAAACAACAAGCTGCCTAGAGAAAAAAATATAACCTCAAATCTGATAGTGGGAAGTGGTCTGATTCGACGTCGCTTTAGATAACAATAACTATAATAAAATGTTCAAGCGAGTATCTGATCAAGCATTTGACGTGGACGCACGGGTCCTTAAGGATGAACCGGTGCTTGAGTATTAGTATTATTCTTATGATGCATGTGTAGCTGACGCAGGTGGATGAATCGAACTACAACTTCAAGATACAAGCAAATACTTCATGTCCGATTAGGCATTTGAAGGTCACCTTCTCAAAGCGGATAATACAGGATATGGAATTGGAGATCGAGTTGGTTTTGTTAATAATAATCGTGCCTCGAAAATGTTGATGTTGCCTAAACGATTATCGGGCTAACCCGATACAGCGATGCTTATTCGCAGTCCTCTGATCAGTCAGTGATGTTCGTCAAAGATACTACTGATCATCCGAAGAACAGCAACGTAACAGTGAACGCCGCTGGTGAAGTAGTCTCATCGATGGGTGAAAACTTCAACCAGGGCGTCGAATAACGTTGATGAATGTTAGGCAACGAAGAATAGTTTTCATATGCGATTCCACTATCGAACATATTTGGATTCAGCAGAAATATAAGATGATTCATCTTTGTTACCAAACACAGTTATACTTGTTCTAAAAGTCACCGACAACGATGCCACCTGGGTTTGATGCTGATACGTTGACGTTGGCAAACCTTTCGTTGTTGAGGCCAATGATGACGGCATCACTCGTTGAAGAAGTACGACTGCTTTTTCGTTCAGTGACGATGACCATGGACAACATTCAATTAGCGTTGCTGGGTTATTCACATGATAGATAGCATCACAGCATAGGGTTTCAGGCCCACGAAATATGTTTTAGCCTTTCAGCATAACTCCCGAATAGATTCACAGGAGCGAACCCCAATGGTGTTTGACTGGTTCCGGGTTGGTGAAGTTTCTCTGTGCATAAATGGATTTCAAGAATCATCCGAATAAGAGTTATTGAATTTTGAAAACAATCATGTTGCACGTGCATATCATTGTTTGTTGACATTCATGAGGCACGACTAGAATGTTGATTCTGGTTTGTAGATATCTCATTGGGATTTTGCATCATTATATCCGTTCTATTACTTCGTGTTGAAACATCTATATTTGTTCAAACGATCAGTCTTTGATATACATTTCTGAGCTCGTGTAACACCACCAGCTATTATTGCTAATTACAGAGGCTTAATCAAGTCTCATATAATTTCTTTGGAAATCTAATGCTTTTCGAAGTTAGACTCACTGAAATTCGCACACGGCTCGGTAATCTAGTGAGCGTTAAAGCATCAAATATACCGATCAACAAAACGCTCGCAGAAATCGAAAAAAGCAATCAGTAAGATTGGTGCCTGTGTAATTCAGGCGGCTCCCATCAGCAACGAGGTATTAACATCTGCATCACCTACATCGTCACAACAAAATAACACCATCTAACGTGCTAATTCAAAATACCGAGGAAATAGTCGTACTGGATGAGGAAGATAAATAATTAACTACGCTAATATATTGGTGCTGTCTGGAATACGTCATGCGAACACCTTAGTTGATTACTTAGTACCAGATATAATGTCAATTAATCTCTCACTATACAATAGATGTAATCCCTCATGTGCATGGCAGGCATCGCTGCAAAATTACAGTCATTTTGCATATGATAAAACAAAAAGATAACGCATATGTATCATTGTCATCGACAATGTTGAACATATTGTGTCCGCGTTAGTCGCTGGAGCAAGAACGTTAATAAGTAAAATATCAGCGAATTACCTGATATCGCCAGTGATAGGCATCGGTGTCTCCACGTTTGTTGGTGTTGCTGGTATCTTTAATATTATCCCGAAGAGACTAACTACAAGTGCTAATAAGAAGTTACATGAACGCTCTGAAATATTGTGCGAGGCGACAAACGCATGTATGAACGTATCATCGATGAGATCAATGGGGATAAATGACGTTGTAATAATCAGAGAGTAAGTATACTGAAAATAATGATATTTATCATTGGTATCTAAAGATAGCAAGCTCCACAATGCAAACAAAATCCAACGAAAACGTCGCCATGTATACTGTAAGCGGTCCAAACGCATCTTTTGGAATCAGTATAAATAATGAACCCATACATAGCTACACGACTGGAATAGATTAACGCTTACACAACAAAGCCGACGACCACAACGGTTTCAGCGACGTAAATACACCCGGAATTCGATATCACCTTTCCTGCACAGACAACCGTTGGTATGGCCGATAGTAGTACCAGCTTATGTTAGACTTTCACAATCACAACAACGTGATTATCTATCAGACAAAATATATCCATGAAAATTCGAGAATATACTGGACACTGCGAATGGACAACTAGTAATGTACGTGGAGTAATATCATTGAATTCGTTACCTCAAGTGATGGTGACATATACCCGTCATGGCTCCATCATGATGTAAGCATACCAGAATCACGATTAATGGAAAGGAGAACTTTCTGGTGTTTTCTAATAAAATAGTTCAAGCGCATAAAAATGCCAGAGATGATCTGAGAAACTGCTTAAGCAGGATATAGTTGAATATCTGAATGATGATCTTTAACTAAGAATAACCGATCAGAATTTTGGGGCAAAATAAGAATGTCACCAGATATCCTCCAACATAACAGTGATCTAGATAGTGAAGGTCATCATGTATCGCCTTGTATAGTTAATATCGCGCCCACGATTTCCGTAAATCTCTCCTGTGACACCGTGGATGGCAGGTATCAGGCTGGATTTGCTAGCACATCCCAATCAAAGTGCGTGACAGCCCATGGAGTGCAAGCATTACAATAATATATTCTTGATAGCTTTTCTCCAGAGGATCCCTGGTTCATTTGATTTTGTTAGTGCCCACTATTCCTGTTTATTTACTATGTCATAATCCATCGTTGTCAGGAATTCGACTTCGTATGATCAACCAAGATGGGTATTTATTAAATATTCGTGGGGCATAGTTAAAAGATGAGTCATGAATGTGCGTGACAGACCTTGAATGCTTGCCCAACGGCAAAAAGAAAATAACGAACGAAAAAATAATATGTTACTTTCTATACCCCGTCGAAATTTTTTTTTTTATATTGGGGACTTTGTTTACACCCTCTGTGGACCTACACGGGGAATTGTCAGAATTAAGCATCAAACGATTTGGATTCGGAATGTAAGGATTCCATCTCAATTTACCTTAGCTGTCTTGTACGCATACATACAGCCTTGCGCGTTTCTTGCGACAGCGCCGATTTAATTTTCTCTATGTTTCTTTCTTGTCTGTGGAAAAAATTTAGTCATCGNAATGTTTCTTTCTTGTCTGTGGAAAAAATTTAGTCATCGTGATATCATCGCTGACCGGTGCAAGGGCGAATTCCATTTCGCGTTGGAGTAATTTGATAAATCTATATTCTGCTGGTAGAGTATATATACCCTCTACCCGTCGCTGCTGTATCATTTCAAAAGCGTTGCTGATTTTGTTTCAGGATCAAGTTGATGGGCAAGACCATTTTATTGTACTTTCTCAATTTCAGAGAATATCGCGTTAATAGTTTGTTTGGTTCATTATACAATAAATATAATTCTTTAATAGGGGTGATGGCCATGCTCAGGTGATGCAGATTAGCAGTTTTTGTTGGGATGATCAATGTTAATTTGTCATGTGCGAGACTGCATCTCTAGTAGACTGGTTTAACTTGCAATAGAAAACTGATTGAATGTGTTGAGCTGCTTATAAAGACCAGGATATTATATTAAGTCGTGTGTCAATTTCGATTTTCACAAGTACAATGATACATTCAAACTCACAATTATTGACATATTGGCTTTTAGCTGATGTTATTATTTTCCTTCTATGAATGTATTTAACACTTCATATAGGCCTTGTTTCATTTTCATTGTCATGCCATGGGGCCCTTTCATGGGGATATTTTTGCTCATTTTCTTTTACTGGCTATTTTTGCTTCATTGCTGTACTATGGGTTCTCTCATGGACTGCCCTTCATGAGGCTATGTGTGCCATTTCTCATTTCCGTAAAATCGGGACACTTCATAGGGTTCTCTTCATGACGCAATTTTTTCTCCTTTCATGGTCAACAGTATATATGTTGTTCAATGTTAATTTGTGCGCAGGTACATCACCCCCAGATAACCCGTAGGTACCAAACAACCCCCTAGAAATGTTCAGAGTGCGGCTCAAACGAACATGACTTTCACGAGAATCTAGATCATGCAATTTAAAATAATGGTTACAATTTCCTGTTGACTGTCAGTGCTATATTTAACATCATCTCAGCCAGGTCCGCGACCGCATTGAACTCTACACAATGGACGGTTGTTGCAGAAATATATTTCAGGAACTGATATATAAAGATACCCGCGACCATCCTGCGGTTGGTAGTTTATGTTTAACTATACAACATTTATGATTGCTTACTCCAAAAGAGTAGTTGGTGGGTTTATTTACTTTGTCTGTTAAAACTGTGCTTGAAATTGTCACTCAAGATACATATGTCCTACCTAGCGACCCAACAGGTGTGATTCGTGTTTTAAGCGCTGGAGTGGTTGATAACTCAAGAAACAGACCTAGTAACGTATGAGCTTACACAACTTGTGTTTATTTAATAAAATTGGCCGATCTGAATATGTCAGAGACTGTTTCAAATAAAAAAAACGTAAATTAGAGTTTTGATTTTCCCCCATCACAAACACTTGTTAATTATAACCCAGCCAAGATTGAACTATATGCGTCAGCTGCTTAGCAGTGCAAAAAATAATCGTTTTCGCTATTGTTACCGGAACAATATCCAAACATTTGATAATCAGTTGCATATACTGATATCTTATCGCTTCGATTATGCAAAGCATACAACATTTTAATAAGAAATTCACATTTTGTACTGAATATGTAAAGTATTTTTCTAACAAAACTACGAAACAGAAAAAAATGGTCTGAAAGTGTTAGAAAAAAAAGCAGAGATGTAAAAAAATAAAATCTGCATTAGTAGTAAAATCAACAACCGACTAGTTTCTGTACAATTGGGGAAAGTATCACACTAAAGGTGCTCCTGTGGTTATTGTCGACTACAACGCTCACGCGTGGACTGCAGAAATAACAAACTTTTCACCCAGAAAATATATCCGATTTTATAACGGTAATATTTTTTAGGAAATTGATATTATTAGTAAAAATGATCTAGTCTCAGTGTGGCTGTTTTATAGCGATCCCAGACCCGATGGATCCCAATAGAGAGCCTCGTTTGATCAATTATTGCTACTGTCTCGCAAAATTTGTTACGAAGAATCTGTTCACATGCTTGTGAAACATGTCGTGTGTGAGTTGGTAAATATTGTTTTGCAATCTCGTCTGCGGTCAATCGTGTCGCCATGCAAAACAACTCATAGAATCCAACAGCAATAAAATTTCTCGAAGATACATCGCGTATATGTTTTGAATTCGGACAAGGTGGCCTTTGAAACCCAAAATAAAATCCAGATGATGTAATTTCTGTTGATATGGAGGCTTGTTATCCCGCTAGTTTTCTTGGAACGGGTAAATGTGAGACGTAATTCTCGCGGTTGGGTCATCTAGCAAACTAAATAACTATTGTTGCAATAAATGGTCTGATGTATATGGATTCTAACTGAGATCCAGTTATTGTTACGTGGTTCGGTTTTTATACTAATAAAACAAATCCGGAGATAAATTTCCTAGATGGCTGCTAGTATCATTGAGACTCATGCTTGATGCGGTGACACTGACATCGCTGAGAGTGAGTGAAACAATTTTGAATAAGCCACAAACAAATGTCGGGCTGCTAATCCCAGAAAGCAAAGATGCTAAACCAATGAGCCAAAAATCTATTGGCATATTTATCCAAGGTGTCTCGTCTAATAACATGTGCCGCTGTACAAAGTTAATTATAAATCAAGTAGAGCTTGATTGTATAATCGCAAATACAAAAGCAAAAGGTGTAATAACTGCCAGGGAGCGTGCAAACCTATCAGATGGATCCTCAGTAGGTACTATTATCAGCTACTGTGATGGCGATCCCACCCAGTATACTCTCTTGAAATCGATAATGCATATGCGTCATTAAACCTGTAATCTATGATCACCCAATTTCCAAATAACGCTTTTAGAGTCGCTAAACATTCATTTAATATAAGTAAATCAAAATGAACCTTTATAATAATTTTCTGATGTTATAAATTGACTACGCTGCTCCATGGAATCACTGGAGAATAAAGAATGAGAAAATACGTGTTTATCCAGCACATGCGGATTACAAACCTCCTCCCGGGTATCACTGCAGCGACAAATTATCAAAATCATTATCAGCATCAACGGTTCATGATACCGTTTTAAGAAATAATATGATTTATCTTAAAGGCCCTGGTGATTTTGGCAAAACAACATGAGCGTTAAAATTATTTAGGGATTCGGACATCGTAGTGCTACCCCCAACTCACCGGCTTGCTAATGAAATAAACAGAAGGGGGTTAAAGCTAATACTTATCACAGCTTCTTTCGATGGCGCGGTGATGTATAAACTCAGATGCGAATGGGTTTAAAATATATTCATAAAATCATCATTTGGGACGAAATACAATTCCTAAATATATTCCTAAACTCATCATTTATGTCCGAAGACATGTTAAAAATATTTCTTGATTGGCTATCGACAAAGTCAACGGCGATTATCAAGTGAGGCGATCCTGGACAACCTCCGCCGTTTACAGGAGAATCGTCACACATGAGTAAAAATTACATGACGTTTGCGAATAGATGCTATAAGATCACATCGATTTCATTAAAAATTTTAAAAGCGGTAATTAGACTTAGGCCAGAAAGGATTAAATATGAGAAAACCAAAGTAAACGTGAGTTTAATCTTTATCCTGAATTCATCATGACGCTAAGACTACGACAAAATAATCACCGTGTAACACAATAATGGTATGTCATTATTTGCTAATGGCCCTCAAAATAATGCCGAGGACCAAATTAATAGTAGCTAGGACCAGACACGCGAAAACATCACTCTGACATGTCTTGAATGTAACTGATGTCGAGTAGCTAGTGACCTTATTCGCTCGCAAATCTATGTTGGTGGTAATTTGGTATTTGCAAGAATTACTTGCAATTGTACGGAATCAAACGCGTTTACTAGAGATTCGCCAGCCTTTGGCCCGTTTCCCTTGTCAATTCTGATATAAAGTCGAGTTACAGGACCACAATAATTATATCCATGAATGTCTTTCACCAGGGTACTTAGCTCAAGGAGTTCCTGACAATCAAAGCGAGCGCCGCTGTAATATAACCACCCCGGCATTAACTACTAATTCAAGAAATAGGAATTCTCACAAACTAATACACTTTTGTGCCGCATTTTACATACTTGCCTGTAGTGATCCCCTGTTATTCTTTGTCGTTGTTGTCTTTAGTCCAATAGTAATAGCAATAGCCTTGCATCGCACACAATATAGACTTGTGATTGTAAATAATGCAATTCCTATAATACGAATGTGGTAGACATTTCAGCGACAGAAGAGCAAGCACCCCAAGCATCATCTAGCATTTTCAAATTCCTTTAAAACCAAAATCATTAGTCTGTCTGGATCTGATGAAACTAAATAGTTATTCAACCTCATAATGAGAATGCTAAAATGGAACGAACTTCATTTATTAGCTCTATGCGCAGGCGACCAGCGATGTTATGATGTACTCAAGAAAATAAATAATATTGCTAGCGTTATTTCAGCAGGAGATTCAATCGCCGGAAATACTAGTGTTACTGATTTTGTCACTGTCATCACTGATGCACCGTCGGTCGAAAATCTTGATGGTAGCCTTTAATAATAGCGTGGTTTACAAACAAACAAATCCAAGCCAGGATATTTTCACGACCCAAACATAAAACAGAGATGACTGTAATTTTTAAGGGCGTTGATACGCATACACTGTGAATTATTTATTATACCTGGCGACATATTAATAAGTTAAAAAACGTCTTTGCACACTATCAGATAACCCAACTGGGAGTCATTGCAATTAATCTACACAATCTAAAA
Organism: Venustaconcha ellipsiformis; assembly: GCA_003401595.1. Lineage (NCBI taxonomy): Eukaryota > Metazoa > Mollusca > Bivalvia > Unionida > Unionidae > Venustaconcha > Venustaconcha ellipsiformis. The sequence goes on along the minus strand of QKMX01361522.1, from coordinate 6,627 downwards.
ATAAAATATTGGTTGAACACTTTGTTTTAAAATACAATTCATTTTGTTGCGGACCAATCAGTTATTTCATTACACTCGATACCACTGGCTGTGACTGTTTGTTACTTCAAAGGATGGGTCGGGTTAGGTCGTTAAAAAGGTCTATTCACCCACCACCACCCGTTTCAAACCTCTACTGCGAGATCTGTTAATAACGCTTACATACAAGGCTTGGATTGGCTTTTGGCAATTAAAAAAGTCAATATATTTCCAAGGCCAGGATTGTAGAATCGGGGCTATAAAAGGGCCCAATTGGGCTGGTCCTCATAAATGGTCGGTTAAACCCCTGCTGTTCTACAAGACGCGACAGAAATCGTAGGTCTATGTTTCAACTTTCCGGAGACTGAGATAGAAACAGTACAATAGCAGCAAAATGAATGCACTATATAGCCACTACACAGCCAGTAAAACTTGTGAATATATGTTTGTGAATATTTCCTTTTCTTTTTCTTACCACATCCTAACTATCCCTCACACTATTTTGAACTTATGTCTGTTCCAAAGAACTACACATTGTTGACATATTCTGATGTAACAAAACTACGCATGTTAAATTTGAGTTTTAAGTTGCTTAACAAAACATTTATTCGGTAATTTCCAACAATGGACATTACTCATAAATAATATATTGTTAAGAAATATAAATTAATAACTACAAAGACTGTAGAAGAGTTTGATTATATTTAAATAAACATAACGACCCAAAGAGTAATCAAATGTATCAATATTTTTCTTTAAATAGGGACACAAAATGCCGTTATTCAATATAATTCTTTGAAATCGTTTATTTGCTTCTTCATCCATACCACTGACAAATCAATACATACTTATAACTTCATTTCTAATTTCTAGGCATCTTCCAAAAGAATGCTAGTAGTTGCCATTGATTTCGGAACAACCTATTCCGGATGGGCTTGTTCATTCCAAAGTGAGTACAATGAAGATCCAACTAATGTTATGGTCAAAAGATGGAACTGGAATAACTTCACATCGCTGAAGACCCCGACTGCAATACTGATAAAATCGGATGGAAAAACGGTGCACTCTTTTGGTTACGAAGCTGAAAGTGCGTATGCAGATATGGTATCCAAGAAAAACTCAGAATGGGAACAGTTCTACTACTTTAATCGCTTTAAGATGCTACTGTATGGAAAAATGGTAATCCAAAACGCTGCTTCTGTTCTATTAATAATATATAT